>ML294654.1:604-127736 GCA_005239495.1 Nicotiana undulata
CTTGAAATTTAGAAATGCATAAAACAATTGCTAAAATCTCTTTTTTAATTGTAGGATAATTTTGTTGGGAATTATTCCAATGTTTTGATGCAAATGCAACAATTTGTTCCTTGTTACCCCTTTTTTGTTTTAAAATGCCACCATAACCAATATCTGATGCATCAGTTTCAACTATTTTAAATGCAGAAGGGTCAGGACGAGATAGGCAAGGAAGGTCCTTGACTTTCAATTTGATTTCTTTGATAATATTGGTGTGGACAGAAGTCCACGGAGGTGGAGGTTTTTTCAACCTATCGTGCAGAGGTTTTAGCAAACTGCTAAGACTTGGGATAAAATCTGATATGTAATTAACACAGCCTAAAAATCTTTGGAGCTGGGTTTTATCCAGGATCTGGTCCAGAAATTTGTCAGCAAATTGAATGGATCTTTGAATTGGGACAATAGTTCCTTGCTCAATATTATGACCAAGAAAGCGGATGTTGATTTGGAAAAGACTATAGTTAGTTTTTGATAAAACTAAACCATTTTCCTTGATAACATTAAAGAAAACTCTTAGATGTTTAAAATGTTAATTTATACTAGTAGAAAAAACTAGAACATCATCAATATAAACAATAATAAATTGTGAAAAAGGATTAAAAATGTCATTCATTATCCTTTGAAATTCGGAAGGGGCATTTTTAAACCAATTGGCATTACATTCCATTCGTATTGCCCAAATGGTACAGTAAAAGCAGTTTTATATCTATCCTTAGGATCTATTTGATAAAGAAGAACACATGTGGTAAATAAATATGGTCCCCTTGGCTCTGATACCAAGGGAACCGGAAGCAAAGCCCCTAAAAGATTAGGGGAAAAATAAATAAATATAAGGACAGGAAGCTAATACTAATATAAAAATTAAACCTGCAAAATAAAGTTAATCAGAGTAAAAGTAAATAAATTTATGGGGCAGAGCCAACCATGTATATTAAATGCGATAATTTAATTTAGGCGGTATAACCGACCATAATGCATAAATCAAATAAGCAAGATTGAAGTAAATAAGAACTTGATTGATTATTGAAAATGCAAAAATTGATACACAAGTTCAAAACTTATAATATATTAGGGAGACAGCTCTAACTAATTCTAGAGGGAGAGAGGAGAGAGTTCTTTCTCAAGTGGTAGTGTGTAAGGCGTGCCTTACAAGTGATATGGGGTGCTATTTATAGCCAAAAATATAAAAATTACATAGTGTTTTCTAATGTCATCTATGATGTCATTAGGAGTAAATGGAAGCTGATGTCATGGATGATGACAGCTATGATGTCATTGCGTCATCATGATTATGTAATTTCTGATGAATTTTTTTTCCAGAAAATTAAATCAGGGAAAAATTAGAGCAGGGTCTTCTTCTTCTGATGATGATGATGATGATTTTTCAGACGAAGATGCTTGGTTCTGTTGACCCGGAACTTGACTCTTCAGAGAATCAAGATTTTTTTCCATTTGCTGAATGAAGTCAAGCTTGCTGCTGGAACCGGCTAACTGTGCGTTCGCAATGGACTTTTGTTGGAGAAATAGTATTTGGGCAACATCTGTTATTGCTAAATACTGCGGATGATACAGGAACCATTTCTTCACTGCTGGTACATAGGCGTCGGAGGAATCCCACATTTTGTACCACTTGGAGGGCTAACCATGGCAGCCCTTTATGTCCTTCTGGCTTGTGGAAGGAAAACTTCTTAGAGTATATCCATGGGATATGAAATCTATGAGAAAATTGGAGGAGGATGGGTATCTGCTGCTCACTAGAAAATATGTGCTTGTTTACTGTTATATATATATATATATATATATATATATATATATGATCTCCCCGGTGTTTAACTAATGGTAACGCGTCCCCTTTTGGATCATGAATGAGTCTGGTAGGAAAGGTCTAATTAGGTTGCTCGACCGGATTCACTCGGTTGAGCACCGGTCGCGCTCCCCGAGGTTGGGGCATGACAATTTATTAGCGGATGAGTTTGTATATCTAAATTTGTACTTCCACAATATTTGGTTCGTTTAAAAATATAAATTAAACTACGATTGCATTTTAAAGAATGAAACTAGGAAAATGTTTTGGTTTTTTTTCAAATGATATAAAAGGCCTAGGGCTATGACCTTCACCTAAGTGTTTGCCTAACGAGTTGTAAACTTTAAAGCTTGTTTTATTGGTCGGGGTGTATTATAGCTACCAACACTCAAGTACCCACTCAATACCTCTCGGTCAGTGAGTTATTTTTCCCAATTTGGCTTTCTTAAGTCCAAATGGGTCTTGAACAAAACAGTTGATAAAAAGCTCAAGTCAGGTATTAAAAGCAAGAACAAGGCTAAATAATAAACACCCAACTATAAACAAGCAATAATTCAAACACCCATTAAGTTTAAACACTAGGGTTAGGTCATAACCCTAGTAAAAATCTAGCTACTCATGCTTAAATTGGAAGAAATATGAGAAGAAATGATAATTAAACTCATATTAATAACTAAAATGATGAAATCAATGTTCAAAAAGCTCAAAATAGCAAAAACTACTAAAAAGAGTAAAAGAAACCGTCTATTATAGCAGTTGATGTCAAAGTTTACCTAAAAATGTTAAACTCTTCTATTTATATAAAGATGGAATTTTTGGACAAAAATGCCCTTTCGGGGGTTCTGCGGCCGCACAATTCCATGTGCGGTCCGCACTTTTCTTCACCTTGGCAGAATTGGAAATTTGCGGCCGTATAATTCTGAATTGCGTCCGCACTGCTCTCTTTCTGTGGTACACACAATTGTGATTGTGGCCGCCCCTAGCTCTTCTGCGGTCCGCACCAATGAGACTGCAGCAATGTAGCTCTTCTTCTACGGCCGCACAATAATTGTGTGGTCCGCACTTTTGGTGGTCTTGATATGCAGGTTCTCTGAACTTTTTCTCTGACCCAACTTCTGTGACCGCACATATCATGTGCAGACCGCACTTTGCACTATTCTTTGGCGGGAATTTCTTCACAACCTACGACCACAAAAGATATTATGCGGTCCCCACTTTTGAGATTTTTTGCCTATTTTTGTCCTTCAGTTCAGATTACTCCTTCTTGACTTGGATTTTATCTTGGGAGTTCATCTTTCAATATTCCTGCAATTAAGCACATTTCATCCTCTTTCGGGAACACAATTAATCTTTTGGACTAAAACGAAGGCTACTATGAGATTTCTCTACTGAGTGAATTATCACATAGCTTTCATGCTGCACCCATTCTCACTTTTTCTTCCTTTGTAAATTATCCCAAAAATGTCGAGATGAGGCCCCCGTCCGGTCATGAAGACACCCTCCTCGAACCATCTGTTCCAAAGCAGGATAAAGAGAAGAAGAGAAAAAGGGCTTCGAGTTCTCCGAACTTAGAGAAGAAAAAACCAAGAAGTAGGCAGGTGCGCAAATCAAAGGAAAGTGCCAGCGCCCGGGAGGTCCCATGGGATTCGCTCAGTCGACTGAGGGATGGTCCGAAGAAGAAGAAGAAGAAGCCCCCGAGATGATGACCCACGTGAGTAGCGGTGCCGAGCTGGCTCAAACCAGGGTAGCCGATGAGGAGGCAGTGGCTGAGGCCTCCGAACTAGGGAAGAACGAGGCCATTTTGCCCCGAGATTGGGAGGTCAACAAGGAGACCACGACCGATACACCTCAGGCTGAGGGAAATAACCCGAAGGATGCTCTTAGGGTGATAGATCTTTTTTGGTCACCATCATTTGCCCTCCATGATAAACGAGGCCCAGATGCTAAAAGGACACCCAAATGAGAGAACTCAAGGGGCTGTAGATTCCTTCAACAACTTCTTCGATGGCTTAGATTCTACCACCTCAGAGGATGTCACTCTGTGACTTATCGGTACCAAAGAAGATGTCGTCTTCGTGAGCCAGCGGATTTCCTTCGAGTCTGAGATTAGTAGACCGGTTCCGAGCCTCAAGTGGATCCTGACCGGAAACGGTCAATCACCATATCCATCTCGGCGGATGCTCAGGTTCTCTACGTCCCCATGGGGGTTTCCAACTATATTTGATGCATGGTGACCGAAGAGGATCGGGCAAAAATGGAGCGGTAGAGCCCCCCTGCCTTTTCAACGATGCTCAACAAGCGTTGAATCGGGTAACTTCAGATGCCTTTTTATTATGTACTAGATTAAGTTGCAAACAGTCGTAATAGTTTTCTTTGTGTTCATATGCCTCGATGCTCCATCATGAAACTTTTCTCTGATATCAGAAAGAGTTAAACCAACACGAGGCCGAGACTCGGGAGCTTACTAAGAATATGGATTCTTACAAGCTCCTCCGTGAGAAGCTCTAGGCCGCGTTAGAAGCGGTTTGGAAGGTACGTGTCGGCCTCGTCAAGAAGGTAAGACAAGTATTTGAAGTTAGTGACGGTGATTCGGACAAAGTGTCTAATGACCCAAACCCGCAGGTTCAAAAGAAACTTGACCAGATTAAGTTGCTCCGAGCCGAGGTAGATACGGTGAAAGCTGAGGCCGAAGTATGGAAGAAAAACATGGACCGCCTGGCCTAGGAAAAAGAGACTTCCCAAGAACAACTAGCTTCGACTGAGGTTCCACTTTGGGCTACAAAGGAAAAGTCCTTGGTACAGGCTAAAAAGATCGAGGAGCTCCAGTCTCAACTGATCTTGGTAGTCTTTGGCCAAGAAAATATGGCCAAGGAACGTGAGGCAGCCATGTCGGAGAATGCGGTGCATATGCCCGAGGCTGATGAGAGGATGGAACAGCATATGGCTGATGCCGAGGCGGCTCAGGACCAAGTGAAAAACATGGTGGAGCATATGAAGTGGCAATCCCAAATGGATGCCCTAGAGAGAGTTCGAGCTTGAGGTTTTGACCTGTTGATTGAAATCGAGAATGCCAGGGTATCCAAAGCCAAGGCCAGGAAGCTAGCTTATTCCGAGGAGGAGGACTCTAGTGGTCTGAAGATTCGGATGAGCACGAAGATGGAACAGACCCCGAAGGTGATGACGCGACCCCTGACGAAGACTAGGCTACTTAGGCTATTTAGATGTTTTTGGTTTTTTGTTTTTTCTTTTGAAGCTGCTTGGCCTATGTAAAAAATTTCATCGAGCTATTCGGCCATGTAAAAGAAATTTTTGATTATGAATATAAGGTCTTTTCCCTTCAACATCTTTCAAATTTCCTCTTTGCCTTATTTATTTATTTTTGCAAAGATCTAAATGCCTTAGCATGAAATAGTTGGGTTTTTTTTTAGATACTCGAAGAAACCTTGCCTTCAACTTTATTTCGTTTTAAGGCATCGTGGGGGTTTGGCGTGACCTAAAGTTTTCTTTCCCCAAAGCACTTAGACATTCTTAAGTCATAGTCTGTTGAGGGTAGCCTTTGGAGCCGGTTATGCAAAAAAATTCTTTTTGAAGGCCCTATTTTTATTACGGGTCTCGGACGTCTTCAAGTCGTATTAATAGGGTCGTAGCCTTTTAGTTCGACTTTCACCCAGTTGGCTTGCTTTCCCGAGTTATCGGGGCTTGCTTAAGATTATAGTCCCAAGTAGAGGCGGCTGTGGCCTTTAAAATTAGGGTGTTGCCTAATAGGTCTTATAACCCCGAGGTCTTAGCTTAGACCGTCCGAGTTTGTTTTCGGATGGTTGTCCCTGAGTGAGAGAGTGATTATTCGAACTCAAGTTAAGTTGGCCCTTGGTCTCATTTCCTTTAGGGGATCGGAAGCATGGAATTCCTTAAGAAATGTAAAGGAAAATATTTTAAAAGATAAGATGTTTGCATTGAAGAGACTTCTCTTTATTCTTGTGCATAATAGTAATGTATGTGTACAGGCGTTGTCAGGGCTCGAGCAGTCTATGTAGGCAAGATGCATTTGACTATTAGGCCCTTGCATTGAAACTATCGGTCGAGAATCTTCAATCATTCCATGTTAATGTCTATATCAAAGGGTAATGCTCCCAGTATCCGGGGTTGATCGAAGAGAGGCCTCAAATGTTGTTATGATCATCGTCACCGGTTCATTTCTGGCCTTTGACTCTAAGTTAGAATGATTTACTTGTTGTCTCGTTAAAAACTTTGCCAAAAAAACCATTTGGGACAAAACCGCTCAAGGGAAAATAAATGCAACGCGTTCTTTCAGACCTAATATCTCGTACCGTCCCATGTTGGTTACCTGCAAACGTTAGTTTAAGATGTAGATAAAAGAAAGTATGTGGTCGTAACTAAGCAGTAATATCTCTTTAAGTGAGTTATATTCTAGTTGTTCAATAGTTGCTTGTCGTTCATTGTTCTGAGCTTGTAGGATCCTTTTCAGGTGATCTTGATAATCTGGTACAGTCCTTCCCAGTTCGGCCCCAATTTCCCTTCGTTTGGGGTTTGGGTGCTTAGCGTGACCTTTCTTAGTACCAAGTTCCTGATATTGAAGTGTCGAAGGTTGGCCCTTCGATTGTAATATCTTTTGATCCACTATTTTTGGGCGGCCAACCGGACAAGGGCGACTTCATGCCTTTCATCTAATAGCTCTAGGTTCGTACTCATAACTTCTTCGTTTGAATCCTCTGTTGCATATCAGAATCTGATACTTGGTTCCCCGACCTCGACCTGTATAAAAGAGTTAGTGCCATAAACCAAAGAAAATGAGGTAGCCTCGGTACTGGACTTTGAGGGTGTATGGTATAACCATAAAACTTCGGGTAGCATTTCCTTCAATCTTCCTTTGGCGTCGGTTAACTTCTCTTTAAGGTTTTGGAGAATGGTTTTGCTGGTAGATTCAGCTTTTCCATTCCCATTAGGGTTATAGGGTGTCGATAAGATCCTTTTGATATTGTGCTTCAAGGAATTTGGTTATTTTTCCTCTGATGAATTGTTTCCCATTATCGTGTACAATCTCGAACGGCTTTCCAAATCGGCATATGATGTGGTAGACCTTCTCGTATGCGTGGGCTTCCACCCACTTTGAAAAATAGTTAGTCATAAACAATATAAATTGAGCCTTACAGGGTGCCCACGGAAGGGGGCCGACTATGTCCATTCTCCACTTCATGAACGACCATGGTGAAAAAAACAAATGCAGTAGCTCCCCGAGTTGATGAATCATCAGAGCGTGTCTTTGGCATTCATCACATTTTTGAACGAACTTATTTGCGTCTTTTTCCATGTCGATCCAGTAATACTAGCTCTGATTATTTGTCGAACCAGCGATTCGCTGCCCGAATGATTTCCATAAGTACCTTCATAGATTTTCGTAAAAACATACTAAATATCCCCCGGCCCTAGACATATTGCAAGTGGGCCATCAAATGTTCTTCTGAATAAGGCTCCAGCTTAGGACATGCTAAATCGGTCCGCCTGTGTACGCAGGGCCATCGACTCTTTCGGATTCGAAGGCAGTTTACCGATTCTGAGATATTCCACATATTGTTTCCTCCAGTCCCAAGTTAGACTCGCCGAGTTGATCTCCGTGTGGCCTTTTTCAGCCACCGATCTCATAAGTTGTACGACTTCTCCCGAGTTGAACTCGTCGTCTTCTACCGATGAACCCAAGTTAGCGAGGACATTGGCCTTATCGCGCCTCTATTTCTCACAAAATTGGGTTTCGACATTTGATAACTCCTCTTGAGAGAAGGGAAAATAAATTGGTTACTGAGAGTCGTCACCTAACGGATTAAGGTGCGTTCGGGCACCTGTTGCAAATAACTCATGTTGTACCAGTTTGCATCACCAGAGATCGGGTAAGGGCTTAATTTACCTTGAGGAGATGGTTTTAGGCACCCCTCAAGGTCCACAACAGTGGGTCCCGACCGAACTTTAAATTATGCGATATAGTCTAAAGAAAGCAAGGGAAATATTTGATAGGGATGGGGGGTACTAAATCTTTTAGCCTATAGGATCACCCTGTGCAACACAAATAATACATCGTAACTCCCCAAAGACAGGGGTGTTACTCATATTATCCAGCGGGCACTGACTATCATCCCCTGCTACCCGATTACTATCTTTGAGTTTTTACCTAAAGCGCTCTTATCAATTCTAACTCGTTGAGCTCAAATGAGCCTCCACATATAAACAGCAAATGCACGAAACTGATTAACTTTAGCAAATTTATTAATCGCAGAACTCTATCGGCAGGATATCTATGTGATGATGAACAAACATGCATCCATTTATGGAATAAGTTTCTTAGTGCGGGTATAAGAACCTACATATATTTGCCTACTGGTTTTTTAGCATAGCGTAGTATCTGGGTGATTTATACGATAGAAAATAATAGCAACTCACAAGAATGTATCCAGAATTATTTGTTTTTAATCCTATATTCAGGTCGTTTAGGTAATTGACAGTGGAAAGCATATTCAGAATTAGTTAATCGAATCTTATAGGCATGATTTCTATAATGGAACTGATTTTGACCCTATATGCCTGATTTCTACAATTGAACTAATTTTAACCCTATATACATTATTTCTACAATTGAACTGATTTTCACCCTATAGTCATGATTTCTACAATTGAACTGATTTTAACCGTATAGGCATGATTTCTATAATCTGAACAGATTTTAACCCTATAGGCATGATTTATACAATTGAACTGATTTTAACCTTATAGGCATGATTTCTATAATCTGAACAGATTTTAACCCTATAGGCATGATTTCTATAATCTGAACAGATTTTAACCCTATAGGCATGATTTCTAACATATCACAACATTAATCCTATAGGTAGGATTTATAGCATGTAAACACAATATAGAACCTATAGGCAAGATTTCTAACATGTGATTTCAACAACATAATATGAAACTTATAGGCAGGACCAACAATACAGTAGAGAACCTATAGGTAGGATTGCTACCGAACTTTGCGAATGAAAATAAGAACCCCTTCCCCTTTTTACTAAATAAACCAGAATTGTTATTACAAAATTATTACAGACCAAAGTTAATGAATGAATTACAAAAGATAAGTAAAACTATAGAGAGCCTACAACAGGCCCAAATACAACTAACGGCCCAGACCTTCAACCCGTACTATCTCAAAGGCTCATATTCATAGATATACCATAACCAGTGGTGAATGATTCACCCATAGCACACAGAACCCAAACATCTAGTGTGTCAGAGTTCCCAAGGGCTTCAAGAACCTAGGGCAGTGCTCACACTACAGAAAATAATAAGAAACAGTTCAAGGGAGATTAGAAACCAAACCCCAATGTGTTAGAGTTCACAAGGGTCTCACATGTACCCCGAGCAGTGCTCACGCTTGGGAGGTCAAGGGCAGAACCTAAGTGGCTTGAGGATGGGGATACAGGATTGCATAGGCAACACACAAAGGAGTAGGAAATGGTTGAAGGACAGAATTTGAAAAAAAAAACATGCTTGATTTTAGGAAGCAAACGTAGCAGAGTTCAAAAACACAGAGCAGTTGATTAAAAGGACAGCAAGACTTAAATATAAAGGCATAATCACATTAAAAAAAGGTTGGAAAACAGGTTTGCCATATTTGTAAAGTTCTTCATGCACAAATGTATAATTAAAGCCTGAAAGGTCTAATTATGCTAAATGTACATGCTAGTATTAAGGACAAGTTATGTTTACTCACATCAGGAAACAAACAGTATTTAGACACGGTAGGGAACATAAATATGATAAGTATCAGGCACATAAGGGACAGAAAAGACTTGGCATTGATTTTAACACATTGGAAAGATTCGAACAGGTGAACTAGTTGTTTACACAAGAGATTACTAAAAATTCAAGGCAAGTGCACAACTAACAAAGCTGCATACAAGAAGAAATTTAGAGGGTATTAAGCTAAACACTTAAGACGATTCATATTATTCAACACAAGCATGAAAAATATCGGAACTAACAACATTAACTAGAGAACTAAAGAGACTCAAACAAACGTAAAAATTGATAGAATCATGCTCAAAAACAAACTTAAGCACACTGGATCATAGACACAAGTCACGGATGCATAAGAATAAAATGGCAAAGGTACAGTTACTCACCAGTTAGGCGAGAAAAGCAGGAATAATACCACAATAGCCGAGAACCTAAAATAGTTGGTATTGGCTTTTAGCCAACCAAGAACCAGAGATAGAACGAGATAGCAATGAAAACACGGAGCCAAATCGTAAGTTTTTAGTTAGATTATAGTGATTCCAAATATGTCTTAAAAGGGGGAAAGGGGAGGGGTTTTATAGTGGCATAGATCAAGCGAATAAGTAAGGAAAAGTGTGAATCAAACAAAAATAAGGTTGTATCAATCATGCAGAATCAAATAAAATCGGATTTAGGGGAAAGGAAATAAGCAAATATTAATTTTAGGAAAACAAAATTACTGACAGAATATTCACACACAAAATGAATAGAGACACAAATGGAACCAAAATCAGTGAATCAAGATAATTAAGCAAACATGAACTAAAAGATTCTAACTCTTAAGGCAAGTGAAAAGAAATCGGCAGAATCTAAACAAGGAAAGTTAGATTCACACATAATATGACGAACATAGACAAGAAAACACCCAAAATCAAGGACTCGAACAAACTTTGGTTCGATTTGAAGAAAATTTGTAAACCCTAGTTTTAGGGTAAATCAAAAGCATCACAAACATAGACAAAATCAGACTCACAATGTAGAATAAAAGTGTGTAATGGAATATCGTCCAGATTCAAGAAAAATGAGAGTCAATCAGACAGAATCGAAGTGGTAGTACTTTCCATGTTTAGGCAAGTACTAAGAAATACCATATAGAATCCACCAGTAGTGAAAATATACGGATATGGTAAGTAAATATGAAGGGAATCCCATTAGAAGAGGGATTAAGAGAGGGATTTGGGGTGTGGACAGTTAGGGTTAGGGTTCTTCAGAAGGGAAGGGGTTGAGAGAGTTCGATGACTGCGGGTGAGAGGGAATGGCTAGGGTTTGGAGTGGGGTTGATTAATTAAAGAGGGAGATTAAACGAGGGACGTTGATCTTGGGAGATCAACGTCTAGGGTTAAAATGAAAGTGGGGCGGGTCGGTACATGGGTCGCGATCGGGTAGGAGTAATTGGGTGATTGGTTTTGGGATGTGGTTATTGGATTAGGCATTTTAGGTGTTGGGCTGGGGTTATTTGGGCTGGTTTGGGTAGCCTAGGTCCGAAAATAAGAGGAATTTAGGGCTATTAATTAACTACCTATTTTTAATTATAAAATAATTCGTAAAAATTAAAAATAAAATAGTAAAAATATTTGTTGTGCATAAAAAGGTTAATAAAACTTATTTAATACTATAAAAATAGAAAAAGTTATTTTTTGCATAAATAAAGTAATTATAAGTATATAAGGGCTATTATTGCAAAATGTGCAATTTTTGCCGTTAAAATGCAAATGTAATTATAATAAATGCCCCAAAAATATTTAAAACCTCATATGGGCACAAATGATAAGTTTAGATGATAAAAACATTGTAAAGTTATTTGTAAGGTAATTAATAGATATTTATATAATAAAATATGGGAATAAATTGATTTAATTTTTTTTTTTAAATTATATAAAAATTAGGAAAATACTTGTATGTGTTTATGGGTCAAATGATGATGCATATACACTCTTTTGAAAGCATCTATGAATATATGAAAGGGAAAAATTGGGTATCAACAGCTGCCCCTCTTTAACCGGGAAGGATGAAAGAGTTGTCGGGTAAAAACATGATACTCGATTTTGACCGAAAGGGGAATTTGAAAGATATAGGCTGCAGTTTAGCTTCTGACCTGCCTACATATCCCAGGTTTTACAAGAATCGGGTCATGTGTAGTTATGGATCCAACGGTGGAATAAACCGATGGAGTTGTTGTAAGAACAGACAAAATTATTCTGGATAGCACAAATCGAGATTGAGAATGGTTATGGATACTTGAATAGATATCGGGCGAGAATAGGTAACGGACGATTGATGGTTATGTTTGAAATAATTTGAAGGATATGAGTGTTGAATGGAAACTGGAGCTAAGAGTGCTCCCGTTAGGAGAACGGTTGCTTCTTGGACCACCTTCAAACTCAAAATATGATTGCACGCAAATATATATAGATTATTGCGTAAACGTAAACATGATGCAAATTCCCTCTAGACCATGGAGATCGTCGTTAGATGGTGAAGATGATGTCCTTAGACCATGATGTCCCGGGCCATGAATTGTGCGATAAGGGATTCACAGGCCATGAAATGATGTTCTCGGGCCATAAAGATGGTGCCTCCGAACCATGATGCCTTTGAATAATGATATGAAAGAATAAGAGATCCACAGGCCATGGCATGGTGTCTTCCGTCTATGAGGATGATGCCTTCAGATTATGACACCTTCGAACAAGTTGGCTATATATCAGCCCACGAGATGAAGAGACATGATGCCAGAGATAATAACAAGACAAAGCTTAGTCTTGCGTAGAGTTGGGGGCAGAGCATAGCCCCGAGAGAAGAGAATAATGCAAGGTTTAGAATATAGCAAAATTTATGCAAAGGGAGACAATGCTTAGTCTCATGCAAGGTTTGGGACAATGCTTAGTCCCATGCAAGGAGAAGGCAATGCTTAGCCTTATGCAGATAGGGAGGTGGTGCTTAGCCTCATGTAAGGATCGAGACAATGCTTAGTCTCGCGAATGGGAGGAAGTGCTTAGCCTTATGCAAATAAAGAGGCAGGGATTAGCCTCATGCAGGATTTGAGACAGTGCTCAGTCTCGTGCAGGGAGAAGGCAATGCTTAGCCTTATGCTAATAAAGAGGCAGTGCTTAGCCCCGTGCAAGTAAAGAGGCAGGGCTTAGCCTCATGCAGGATTTGAGACAGTGCTTAGTCGCATGCGGGGAGAAGGCAATGCTTAGCCTTATGCAAATAAAGAGGCAATGCTTAGCCTCGTGCAAGTAAAGAGGCAGGGCTTAGCCTCATGCAGGATTTGAGAGAGTTCTTAGTCTCATGCGAGTAGTAAGCAAGAGTGAAGTATTTTTAGGTTGAGATACATTTACTTGTGATTATGACTTATTCCTGCGTCCAAAGAAAAATTGTGAGTTTTGCGGGGAGGGGGGGAGGGGCGTTTGGTTCATGCCTTTTTATGCTTGCTTTGTCCCACTCTGCCCAAGGATCCTGTTCAAGGCACCCTGGGTAGTATTTGGCTAAAACATAAAGTTTTTAAAAGTATGCGTGTATGGTTTTCAAAACATAGTAATATAAAATTTAAGAAATCAATTAGATGGACCAGCGACTGTGATGTTATCAGAGACATTCCAACCTCCTTGCCATGGAATTTTGAGGGTACCTGTCACGACCCAAATCCTAACTCAGGTCATGATGGCGCCTAACTGCGGGGTTAGGCAAGCCAACACAAAATCACTAAGTGTTACCCTTTCCAATTGATTAAGTATTCCAACGTTTACCAATTTTAAACAGTTTTAAGCATGGTATCCAAAAATGATAATCCACTGATAAGTAATAAAGCTATAACGATGCGTGGGCCAAAAGATAAGCATACATATGAATACACAGTCCAAAACCCAAAATAAACACTACATATGTGTGCCAGGAACTAGTGTCACGAGTGTCACGGGCATGCTAACAGAATAACCAAAAGGTAATGTATACAATCCCACTGTCTGAATGAAATAGACGGGAAAACACAAAAGGAAAACTCCATGGTACTGCTGGAAACCGCCAGAAGAAACTGCTCACCGTGAAGTCAAATCCACTAGCTCAAGATCTATCTCCGGTGTAATAACCAGAAGCACCGACCTCAGGACCTGTACAAATAAGTAAAGATGTGCAGCATGAGTACATATTAAATAAATATGTACCCAGTGAGTATCCCGTCTAATCTCGAAGAAGTAGTGACGAGGGGTCGACTTGACACTCACTAAGATCCAACAATATGATATAACAATGATAAAATAAAAGCGGAATACAGGTAAGACAATGAGTAGAAATTATGTAATAAGCACAGAAATCACAGAAAAATACTGGAACAATAACAATGTCCACTTTCTTTCCCCCAAATATCTAATACAAGTCAATATCCATGAAATAATGCCAAATAATCATGCGCACACAGGAATAAGACAACCGACCGGAGTCATAAGGAAAATATCTATGCATTGCGGAGGATCGAACGGCCCGCCCATAAGTGCATCTCCCAATGTAATCATATCATATCATAGTACAAATCTCGTCCATGCACTGCCGAGGATCGAACGGCCCGTACCAAGAGTGCATTCTCAATTGTATCATCTCTGTGCACTGTCGAGGATCGATCGGCCCGTCCAAAAAGTGCACCTTTAAATACGCCGTGGCGTACGGCCCGCTCCCATGAGAGTGGGGGAAAACACACATCGCTCGCGGAAAATGTAAACTGCGAAGCGGTCAAATGCACACACAATAACTTATAAAACTTACTTTCCATAACCAATTCCTTTCAATTCAACAATTTTCATAAAGCCTCAGAGAAACAATACTATACATAACATGGTCTCATAGTACATATGGCATTACAAGGAAGCATACAAGGCATTACAAGGAAGCATATAAGGCATTACAAGGAAGCATATAAGGCATGTTGTGGGCCTAACTACCCGGACATAACAATGATAGCCGCTACGTACGGACTCTCGTCACTTGGTGCGTACGTAGCCCCCCAAAACCAGTGCACATAGCATATGAATCACCTATGGGGACAATTCCCTCTTAATAGGTTAGAAAGGAGACTCACCTCATGTCGAATCTACCTCTCGGACCACGAATGCGCCCAAAACTCTGAACTCTACACCCGAGGACTCGCAACTAGACAAAAGGTGTACAAATTTATCAATGCATGCTCAATGTGGGGAAATTATCCTATTTATTCAATAAAGTCATCATTCTTGAAGAATTTCTACATTCAACCCCGGCCCACACGTTCGAATTCCGTAAGTTCTCGAAGGAATCACTCTCTCATAGCCTAAGGATCATTAATACATGATTTCTACTTAAATTTATGGCCTTAAACGGACAAATTTGCAAATCCCTCGAAAGCCCTAAAATTCCTACCCAAATTCATGATTTTGATAAATTAGTAGGGGATAGAACTAGAAATTGATGTTTAAACTCGGTGCTAATAAGAAATTTACTTACCTCAAGCACTAGGTGGAAGGGCCTTCTTGGAAGCTCTCAATTACCTCAAGGAAGAAGATGATAATGGGGAATGAGAGCTAAATCCCGTATATAACTTAAGTTCCCAGATTTCCCTTCACCGCGATCGCAACTAGGGGCCGGCGATCGCGAAGGTCAAATGGCCCAGGCCTTGAGGCCCTTCTATGCGAACGCGGAAAGGGGCCCACGATCGCGAAGGCCAACTGGCCAGACCTCTGCGAACGCGGACGAGGTCCTGCAATCGCGAAGAGAAAACAGGCCTGGTCCCGTCCCACCTCAACGCGAACGCGGAGGCGAGGCTGCGATCGCGAAGGCCAGGGATCCAAACCACTGCGAACACGGAGACAGGGATGCGATCGCGAAGGTCAGGGACCCGACCTTCTGCGATCGCGGTAAGATTCCTCCGAATGCGAAGAGCATTCAGCAGCCCAGCCCAACTCCTTCTCCGCAAACGCGGCCCACCTCCCGCGATCGCGAAGAAGGAAACTAGACAGCAAAAAATCTAGTTTTTTTTAACTTAGCTCCCGGGGGTCCAATACTCACCCGAGCCCCTCGGGACCCCGTCCAAAGGCACTAGCAAGTTTGCACTCACGATACGGACTCGCTCGAACTTCTTAAACGTGAAAAACAACAACAAAACTCGGAATTCGATCCCAAAACCAAATTGAATCAAGACTTTGAACTTGAAGTTCTAGAATTCATTTCAATGCGCCGAAACGACCTATACTACTCGGAATGACTTAAAATTTTGTGGACAATTCATAATTGACATAATGGAACTATTCCCGGTCTCGAAATTTCATTCGAACCTCGATATCATAAAATCACGTTCCAAATAAAATTTCAAATTTAAGGAAATCCTTATTTTTATATCAGGCGCCGAAATGCTCCCGGGTTATCGAAAACGCATTCCGAACATACGCCCAAGTCCGAAATCATCATACAGAGCTACTAACACTATCGAAACTCGATTCCTAGATTATTTACTCAAAATGTTGATCGAAGTCAAACTTGGACAAATAGGCCAACCTTAAGGAACCAAGTGTTCCTAAACTGCTCCAAACACTTCCAAATCCCGAACCGCCCATCCCTGTAAGTCACAAATCAGAAGAAGCCGCTATGGGAAGAATTATATAGGGTAACGGTGTCCGATAAATCAAAACGGGTGGTCGGGTCATTACAGTACTCCTCGAAATTCTTCCCCAGTTATCTAAACGATCTTCTAGCTACTCTGCATACAGTGTCGTTGGTTGAACTTGCTTCAGAATTTTGAGGGTCCTCCTCAAATTCTTCCCTAGTTTCTGATTGCGAATTGTGAAGCATAAATTGAGCATAGTTCAATTACATCATATGAAGAAATGCAAATAAATTTACACATAGTATTTTTTGACTGCATCTGAGTCGATGGGCTTTGGAAAATTTCTCCGTCCATCTCTGGGAGTATAAGTGCTCCTCCTGTTAGTACCATGTGAACCATATAAGGGCCTTGCCAGTTGGGTGAGAATTTTCGTGTGGCTTCATCTTGATGGGGAAAGATCCGTTTCAAAACCGGCTTCCGCGCTGTAAACTGTCTATGTTTGACCATTTTATTGAAGGCTATGGACATTCTATTTTGATGAAGCTGACCATGACACACTGCATTCAGTCTTTTTCCATCTATGAGGGCTAATTTCTCATAGCGGATCCTTATCCATTCTGCATCACCGAGTTCGACTTCTTGTGTAATTCTCAAAGAAGGAATTTCTACCTCGGCGGGGATGACGGCTTCAGTGTCGTAGACCAGCAAATAAAGAGTTTCCCCGATTGATGTGCGGATTGTGGTGCGATATCTTAACAAATTGAACGGTAACTTCTCATGCCATTGCTTGTGATTCTCTACCATTTTCCTTAGTATCTTCTTGATGTTATTGTTGGCGCCCTACACGGCTCCATTTATTTGAGGAATGTATGATGTGGAGTTCTTGTGCTTGAATTTGAAAGTTTCACACATGGATTTCATCAGATCACTATTGAGATTGGCGGCATTGTTAGTGATGATGGATTATGGAACCCGCAATCGACAAAAAATACAATCCCTGACAAAATCTGTGACGACTTTCTAGGTTACAACTTTGTGGGGTGAAGCTTCAACCTATTTTGTGAAGTAATCAATGGCCAGTAAAATGAATCTATGTCTGTTTGAAGCAGTGGATTCGATTGGACCAATGACATCCATTCCCCATGCAGCAAAAGGCCAAGGTGCACTTGTCGCATTGAGCTCATTTGGTGGCACATGTATCATATCTGCATGTATCTGGCACAGGTGGCATTTTTGTACATACCGGATGCAGTCCATTTCCGTAGTCATCCAAAAATATCCGGCCCTAAGTATCTTCTTGGCTAGGACGAACCCATTCACATGCGGGCCACATGTTCCGGCATGTGTTTCTTCGAGCAATTTGGAAGCCTTTTTGGCGTCAACACACCTTAATAGTCCTAGAACGGAAGTCCTTCTGTACAGAATTCCTCCGCTTTGGAAGAAATTGTTGGACAACCTCCGAAGTGTGCGCTTCTGAGTATGGTTTGCATGCTCTAGGTATTCTTCTTTTGCCAAATATTCCTTGATATCGTGGAACCATGGATTTCCATCCATTTCTTCTTCAACATGAGCACAGTACGTCGGATGATTATGATTACTACCGGAATGGGATGGATGAAATTCTTGTCTGGATGTTGTATCATGGATGACAGGGTGGCCAATGCGCCTGCGAATTCATTCTTGATTCTGGAGACATGCCGGAATTCTATCTTTGTGATTCTCTTCATCATCTCTTGTACGTGATGCAGATATGGTAGTATCTTGGTGTTCTTTGTAGCCCATTCTCCTTGTACCTTGTGCACCAGTAGCTCTGAGTCACCAATTACCAGCAGTTCCTGAACATTCATGTCAACAGCCAAATTCAGCCCTAATATGCAGGCTTCATACTTTGCCATATTATTGGTGCATGGGAATCTGAGTTTTGCAGACACCGGGTAGTGCTGACCGGTTTCTTATACCAAGACGGCTCTGATACCTACTCCCTTGAAACTTGCAGCTCCGTCAAAAAATAGTTTCCAGCCATTGTAGGCTTCAGCAATATCTTCTCCTACGAATGACAGTTCTTCGTCAGGAAAATACGTTTTTAGTGGTTCGTATTCTCCTCCTACAGGATTTTCGGCAAGATGATATGCCAATGTTTGTCCTTTGACTACCTTCAGAGTTATATAGACGATATCAAACTCACTCAGCAATATTTTCCACTTGTCCAGCTTCCCTGTAGGCATAGGCTTCTGAAGGATATACTTCAGAGGATCCATCCTTCATATGAGGTATGTGGTATAGGCACAGAAGTAGTGCCTCAAATTTTGAGCTATCCATGTAAGAGCATAACAGGTACGTTCCAGCAAAGAGTACCGTGCTTCATAAGGTGTGAATTTCTTATTCAGATAATATATGGCTTGCTCCTTTCTCCCTATCTCGTCATGTTATCCAAAAATACAACCAAAAGCCCCATCTAATACGGAGAGGTAGAGTAGCATTGGTCTAACAGGCTCTGGCGGTGCTAGGAGTGGTGGTGTGGACAAGTATTCTTTGATTTTGTTAAAAGCCTTCTGACAATCCTTAGTCCAGCTGGTTGCAGCATCCTTCTTCCGCATTTTAAAAATTGGTTCACATATCACAGTGGATTGTGCTATGAAGCGGCTGATGTAATTGAGACGTCCCAAGAAACTCATCACGTCCTTCTTATTCTTTTGTGATGGTAACTCTTGGATACATTTGACCTTTGACGGGTCCAATTTTATTCCTCGGCGACTGACGATGAATCCCAACAATTTTCCGGCAGGAACCCCAAATGCACATTTTGCGGGGTTCAGCTTTAGATTGTACTTCCGTAGCTGGTCAAAGAACTTTCTCAAATCTGCTATGTGATCTGTGGCCTTCTTGGATTTGATGATGATGTCGTCAATATATACCTCTATCTCCTTGTGTATCATATCATGGAAGATGGTTGTCATGGCTCTCATGTAGGTGGCCCGAACATTCTTCAGGTCGAATGGCATCATTTTGTAGCAATATAATCCCCATGGTATAATGAAGGCTGTAATTTTTGCGTCTTCTTCGTCCAACCAGATCTGATGATTACCCAAGAAGAAATCCACAAAGGACTGGAGCTCATGCTTGGCGTAGTTATCAATCAATATATGTATATTCAGTAGTGGTAAATCTTCCTTCGGACTTGATCTGTTTAGATCTTGATAGTCAACACACACCCTGACTTTCCCGTCTTTCTTTGGAACCAGCACAATATTGGCTAACCAAGTTGGGTATTCAACTACCCTGAGGACCTTTGCTTTGATTTGCTTGGTGACTTCTTCCTTGATTTTCAAGCTCATGTCTGGCTTGAACTTTCTGAGTTTCTAACCACCACCTTCCCTGTTATTGCTTTCAAAGAATCCTTACTTCTTAACTCTCATATTCAGATTTCCTGAACCATAATCAATTTCTTTGCTTTCTAATCTGCTTTCCATAAATGGGTAACACTTCCAAAACCATGCCACAAAAAGAGGCTCATTTATCATGGGTACTGTCGGTGATGTGGCTGCGATGGAGCCCTACCTTAAGGAATTCGTTCCGGCGGGGAGCCCGACTTCCGATTTCAACATAGAGAAGACCCCCTCGAAGCAGGGTCGATGCGAGCCATTATCGAGGTATAGTTGAACCATTACCGAGGGACTCCTCGATAAGGTTAAAGAGGAGTGCAACTGGGAGAATAGCTGGGCTGGTGGTGCCTCCGGTGTCTGGAGTCCCTATACTACTGGCTCAGGTGTGTGGGCAGTGGGAGTCTCAGTTCCTCCCCCGGCCTGAGAAGTGGTTGTAGCTGTCAAAACAGAGACCTCCTGAGCAAGGCCGGTGCATACGGTCGGAATCCTAGTTAAGGCCTCATAAAGGCCAAGAATCACAATGGGCATATGTGGTGCCTGAGGTGGTCCCACAGGCTCGTCCACAACTGGAGCCTGCTCCTGAACTGCGAAAACTGGTGGATCTGTAGGTACTACCCCAGTTATTGTGTGAGCTGCACCTCTGCCCCTACCGCAGCCTCTACCACGACCTCGGCCTCTCGCGGCCCTATATGGTGGTACATGTGGCTTTCCATCCTGCCCCGTAGTAAGAGTCCTCACAATCTATGAGATAATGAAACAACATATGTTTAGTTACCAGAATTAACAATTCGCAGGACAAGAGTTCAAGAATGTGAAGTTTTCATAAGGGTTCTACAACCTCTCGAAAATAAGTATAGTCTTCTTCTTACCGATCAGCAAGACTCTACTAAAGCCGCTCATGACTCGTGAGACGTATGTAACCTAGGCTCTAATACCAACTTTTCACGACCCAAAACTCTAACCAGTCGTGATGATGCCAAACGATGGTACTAGGCAAGCCAACATGTCAAATTACTTCAATATTTCATAAAAAGGATAATTCAAAGCTTTTTCATAACAAAAATTTTCATAAAAATCCGGAGTTGAACTCAAAATAACAACATAGTGCATAAAGATAGCCCAAAACATCGGGGTGTCACCAAGTCATGAGCTTCTAGATAGCCACTCTAATAAAACCAGTGTCTAAGTATCAATAAAAAAGGAAAGAAAAACATAGAAGGAGAAACAAGGTATGCGGACGCTGCAAACTACCTCGTAGTCTCCAATACCCGCTCGCGCACGAACTCAACAACCGCCGAAATCGTGCACACGTGGATCTGCACACGAAGTGCAGTGTGTAGCATGAGTACAACCAACTCAGCAATTAACAAAAATAAATAAGAAACTGAGGAGCAGTGACGAGCTGGACAAAATACAGTTCATTTCATAAACTTCAACAGTGAAAGTATACTTTAGTATATTCCGGAAAATATATAACAAGCATGTTGCATATCTACTGAGTTCAACTAAAAATGGGTATAAAACTTCCACAATGTTCAACAGTAACATGAATTATCTAAGCATAGCAACAAAAGCAAGACAAATGCAACATCTCAGGATCACAGTCTCTCAAGCCCTCAATAGCTCAAACCTCGGCTCTCAGCCCTCAATATACACACACTCAATAGGTACCTGCGCTCACTGGGGGTGTACAGACTCCGGATGGGCTCCTTCAGCCCAAGCGCTATATGACTGAAGCGTGCAGCCAGATCCAATCTCGTTGTGGCGTGCAACCCGGTCCATAATACATATAAGTAGCCCTTAAGGCTCGTCGCGGCGTGCAACCCTATACATAACACATAAATATATATCCTAGAGGCTTATTGCAGCATGCAACCAGATCCATATACATAAATAGCCATAAGACTCGTTGCGGCGTGCAACCCGATCCATTTACCTCACATAGCTCACAACTCGACACTCAGGCCCTATCTCAGTCACTACTCTCTCTAGCCTCTCCGGCTAACATAAAATCATAATATTAAGTCCAATTAAAGATAAAAACTAGTATTAACAAGAAATGAGAGGGAACGGGGATATGATACACAAGTAAGACTGTTACTGAGTACGAGACACCAATTAACAGTCAATTCAACAAGTATACGACCACTACATGTCCCAATAGTGATATCATATGGCCTAAGCAAGGTTTCTAACATGAATGACATCAATATTTCTATAAGACAGAGAGAACATATAATCAACAATAGGCTATTCGACTTTACGGTCTCACGGGATGGACCAAGTCACAATCCCCAACAGTGCATGCCACACACCCATCACCTAGCATGTGTTCCACCTCCAAATAATCACATCATACCAAATTCCGGGGTTTCAAACCATCAGGACCAGATTTAAGAATGTTACTTACGTCAAATCACGCAAAATCCTAATTTGAAATGACTTTGCCCTAGAATTAGTCTCCGAATGCCCTGAATCTAGCCATAAGCAGTACGAGATAATCAATATAGTCTAAAGGGATTAATTCTACAAGAAAACTACTGAATTATAGCCTAAAATCTGAAATCGGCACAACCCGGCCCCACAGGCCCATGTCTCGAAACCTGACAAAAGTAACAAAATCCGAAAGACCATTCACTCACGAGTCTAACCATACCAAATTTATCAAAATCCAACATCACTTGCCCCTCCAAAACCCCAAAATTCACTCTCCAATTCTCAAGCCCTAATTTCCCAAAGCTCGCCTCAAAAACTCACCAACTAGGTGTAAAATCAGTGGGTAAACACCATTATTTAAGATAGATAGGCACAAGGAACTTACCTCAGCAAACACTTCAAAATCCTCCTCTAATCCTCCAAAATTCGAGTACCAAAATGTGAAAATGGTTAAAATCTTGAAGTCTTCTATTTATAAGTTCTAACCAACAAAACTGTACCTACGGTGCTCAACCAACTTCTGCGGACACGCTTCTGCGACCAAAGTTTTGCACCTAGGGAAGTCACTTATGTACATGGAGCTCGCACCTGCGCTCCAGGTCTCGCACCTGCAGAGTCACTTTTGCGGGCCATCTTCCGCTTCTGCAGAACTGCCCATGATCCACTCTTCCGCATCTACGGCTTAGCCTCGCATCTGCCAGCCCGCATATGCGCTAAATCTCTAGCACATGTGTTTCCAGTCCAGCCCAACATTTTTTGCATTTGCGCCCTTATTTGCCGCATCTTCGGAATCGCACCTGCGGCTAACCTATGTGCGATCACACCAGATACAACCTTTTTTAGCAGCTTGACCAAGTTAAAACCAAGTCTGATAACCACCCGAATTCACCCCGAGGCCTCCGGGACCTCAACCAATTAAACCAATCAATCTTATAACCCCCTGCGAACTTAGTCGAACCTTAGAATCATTCAAAACAACATCCAAACACCAATTATACCCGAATTCAAGCCAAAAGAACTTCTAAATATTCGAAGTCCATGTAAAGACCCATAAAATTTCTTTTTGTTTAAAATAATGCCCGAATAAGTCCCCGAGTTGTTATATCTGTGGAAATTCTTAAAACGGACTTGATTGTGTAACAGTACCCCGGGATTTGAAAGAACTTAATTTCTCCAGAAAATTAGGTGTTATGCGACGCACTATGCGATCGCATAACGTGTATGTGGACCGCATAGTGGTCGCATACACGGGCAGATCACTGCCCAACTGAAGGACAACTATGCGGTCCAATCTGCGACCGCATTTCGATTCTGCGGACCGCATAGCTGTCGCATTATTGCCTTTGAGTTTTGGGGAGGGGAGTTATGCGACGCACAATGCGATCACATAATGTGTATGTGGACCGCATAGTGTTCGCATACACGGGCAGAATATTTTCAAATTTTGGCCCACCTGGGGTCCATTCTGCTGTTTTGGATTGCCTAAATGGAGCCCTAAAATTAATCATCTAGCTTATGCTGATGATACCATAATTTTCTTCTCTTCAGATGCGACTTATTTGAGGCTTATTATAGAGGTTCTTGGTGCATATGAAGCTGCCTCTAGACAAGGTTCAAAGGTTCTTGATAAGTTGCAATCTTGGAAAGGAAAGATCTTGTCTATAGGAGATAGGGCAGTGTTGATTACTCCTGTGTTCCAAAGTATGCCTATTCACCTTCTCTCTATTGTTAATCCCCCCCCCCCCCAAGTATGTCATTGAAAAGCTACACAAAAGCTTTGCTCAATTCTTTTGGAGCAACTCAATTGGTGGAAAAGAAAACATTGGGCATCATGGAAGAATTTATGTCTGCCAGTGGAGGAAGAAGGAGTTGGTTTTAGGTCATTACATGATGTTGCTAAAGCTTTGTTTTGCAAGCTTTGGTAGAACTTTAGAACAAAACCTACTCTTTGGAGTTCCTACATGAGTCAAAAATATTGTAAGAAGCTAAATGCATTGGTGGTGCCTTGGAGAGCTTGGTCTCACACTTGGAGAAGAATGTTGGAGTGTAGGGATTTGGTGGAGCATCAGATATTGTGGAAACCGAAAATGGGATCCTCTTTGTTTTGGTTTGATAATTGGATAGGGGCACTATATTTTGTTACTCCTCCGAAATTTTATGGTGATGAATCAATCATAATGTGTATGATTTTGCCCAAGAGGGACTTTGGGATGATGAAAGGTTGAGGGAAACACTACCTGAAGATCTTGTTACTCATATCATAGACAATATCAAGCCTCGCGTTGTACATGATCAAATTGATAAACCTTACCGGATGTTCGACCCAAAGGGAGAATTCACTGTTAAGTCGGCTTGGGACTATTTGAGGCATAGAAGGGATCCTAGCATTATCTACAAAAATGTGTGGTCGAGAGGATTGCCATTCAAGTTCTCGTTCTTCATGTTGAAGCTATGGAAGGTGAAGCTTCCTCTTGATGATAAAATTAGAAGGTAGGGTTACTTTTCACCTTCAAGGTGTTGGTGTTGGTGTTGTACAAATCCAGAAGTGGAAACAAGAGAACATGTCTTCTTCAAGTCATATGCTGCATCAAAGGTATGGTCATATTTTGTTTCCTTTGCTGGAATAACTTTGGAAGGGCTAAAGTTCCACCAAGCAGTGATGAAGTGTTGGACAATACAAGTTATTGATGAGTGGTGATTTTACCACTCATTTTAGCCTTTTCTCATTAGATTTTGTATTGTTAAATGATAACTTGAGGTCGTTTTTAGTGTGTAATTGCTCTATTTGCAGGAAAATGATGCCATGAAGTGGTTAAGGTCAAATTGGAGTGAAATTGAGCAAAAAGAGAGTAAAGAAGAGAAAAGAGGGGAGCAATGGTCGAATGCGATCGCATATGCAACATGCGAATCGCATTTCGAGCCCAGAAGATCGCATACCCGCAACAGAAAGATGAGTCGATTTTAATGAGGCCATTGGTTTCGGAGACCTATATTTCATGCATTTCCATGTATCATTGTATGAGAGTTATGGAAGAGGAGAAATAGTTATAAACATGGCGAAACTATTACCATTAGTAAGGTCATATACCAAGTGTCTTCCACCATTCAAGCCCTTGTGAAGTATAGGAAGCCTGGAAACAAGCATGTCCCTCATAGGTGGCTTGATGTGCTACATTCTCTGGAAAATTATAGACCTAAATTACAAGTGCACAAGTGTGAGACCCAGCTCTCCAAGGCACCACCAATGCATTTAGCTTCTTACAATATTTTTGACTCATGTAGGAACTCCAAAGAGTAGGTTTTGTTCTAAAGTTCCACCAAAGCTTGCAAAACAAAGCTTTAGAAACATCATGTAATGACCTAAAACCAACTCCTTCTTCCTCCACCGGTAGACATAAATTCTTCCATGATGCCCAATGTTTTCTTTTCCACCAATTGAGTTGCTCCAAAAAAATTGATCAAAGATTTTGTGTAGCTTTTCAATGACATACTTTGGGGGGGAGGGGGGGGGGGGGGGGATTAACAACAGAGAGAAGGTGAATAGGAATACTTTGGAACACATGAGTAATCAACACTGCCCTATATCCTATAGACAAGATCTTTCCCTTCCAAGATTGCAACTTATCAAGAACCTTTTTAATAAGTCTTTGATAGTACTCCATCTTCCTTCTAGAGTAAAAAATAGGACACCCCCAAGACTGAGACCTATTTTTCATGCATTTCCATGTATCATTGTATGGGAGTTGTGGAAGAGGAGAAGTAGTTATAAACATGGCGAAACTATTACGATTAGTAAGGTCATATACCAAGTGTCTTCCACCATTCAAGCACTTGTGAAGTATAGGAAGCCTGAAATCAAGACTGTCCCTCATAGGTGGCTTGATGTGCTACATTTTCTGGAAAATTATACATCTAAATTACAAGTGCACAAGGTGCTTTGGGAACTGCCAAGGGAGGGATGGATCAAGGTAAACATTGACGGGGCTTCTAGGGGAAATTCGGGTAGAAGTGCTATTGGTTTCATATGAGGAATGAACATGGAGATGTGGTGTATGCATGTGGTAGGGAAATTTCGGAGAACACTAATACAATAGTTGAAGCTCTGGAAATACTGGAGGCCTTGAGAATTTGTTCTCAAAGGCATATCGCACACATTTGGATACAAATAGATTCAATGATGCTCAAAAATGTAATTGAAGGGATATGGAAACCACATGGATGATGGTTGAATATGTGGAGGAAATATAGAAATTAATGGAGGTATGTGAGGCTAAGGTGTCACATATTTTTCGTGAAGGCAATAAGATGGCAGACCACCTTGCTAATTACGCACTTGATCATGGCAATATTGAAGCTGAATGCTTTGCACAATTGGATGTACTAGGAAGGAGGATAGTGAATGATGATAAGCTCCAATGTACATATTTAAGGGTGAAAGTTGCAAAGGATTAAGGATCAAGGAGAAACGGTGGATTAGAGAGCTGGAGAATTCATTAGATCATCACGTACAAATCCTTTGGGAGCAGTATATGGTGATCTTTTTTCTACTAACCTTGTTTTGTTTTTTCTGCAGTAGATGTTATTGTATTCGTGCCTTGCGGTTTATTACGACTTCTATGGGTGGTATTAGCACTATGTGCTCATTCCCTTGAAGGAGTAAAGATGGCAAGCACAAGCATGGATTTAAGGAGGCAAATGAACATTCATAGCATGCCACAAGCTTGGAAAAGTGACATATTGTCACAAGCTTGGGACATGGTGGTGCAACAACAATCGCAAGCTATATCAACAAACTTCGCCAGCTTCACAGGATGCTTGAGACCAAGCGTAGCTCAACCAGTAACGAGCTCAAACACCATACGACGCCAAGGTTTTAGCCAACTCCACCCCGGTAGATACCTGACGACGCGCAGGTTTCCCTATTGCGGCAGACCTCTCTCAGCAGATACAGAAAGTGAGCTACTTAATTATGCGACGCGAGGATAGACGCCTGCCACTCCTCGTTGCAGAGCTGGCGGCGCACACCCCATTCCACGTGAAGAACTTAGCAACGCACAGTCATTGGTGGGCATTTTACCTTGCTATGCAATGCTGGGCAGCATGTGATGTATTGTTACTTTGGCAACATTTTTTAGGAACTTTGTGTAAAAAATGGGAGGAAATTTGGATGAGGCAGAGGACTTGGACGTTCCAGGAAGGAATTCATCCAAAGAGCGCAACAAATAGTCAAAGTAATTCACGCGAAAAGAATCGCAAAGGCAGTGCATTCGTACAAGCATGGACAGTGCACTACTGTTACAATTTGCGATATACAGTAGCTATTTGGATGCAAAAGAGAGCTAGTTACTTATGCAAGCAGAGGAACTGACAGTGTCTAGCAAGGAATTTGGTTATTGTTGAAAGCGGCGGAGATGGGCAGTGGCCATTCACGATAGAGGCTATTTGTGCAAAAATAGGAATTCATTTGGACATTAAGTGTAACGGGCTTTATGGGCTAGTTTTTAATTTTCAAAGCTATATTAGATCTTATGTACTACCATTGTTGAGTATTTTACTCAACTTTGATAATAGGTCATATGTAGTTGACAAAGTTTATCTCTTTCATGTCTTAGGATTTCATGACACTTTGTTTTTAATTTCTTTATATATATATATATATATATATATATATATATATATATATATATATATATATATATATATATATATATATATATATATATATATATATATATATATATAAATCAGCCCTGGGAACTGACTAGTGGATTGCTTACAAATATGCAGTCTTAATATTGAAATAGCGGCATTATTGTTAGAATCATTATCAGAATACATAAACATTACTTTTTTATTAAGATTATAAAATGCAACTTCGCAAATAGTAGTACTTATAAAAATAGTAGTATGACTTTTATATTCATCGTATTCAAAAGCAATAATATATATTTGCGTACAATATATATTATATATCCAATAAAATATAATTTGTCAAATAATCATTTCCATTAACAACATGGGCAATATTAGAAGTTAAGAAAATTCTACACGAAATGTGGTCAAATAAATAACATATGTATGTCTGATACTTTTAAATAAAAGAATTTATTTCCTTTGAATATTCATAATAATATATGATGAAGAAGCAAAAGAAAAAGGTGGAAAACCCAAAGCAATCTTTTTTGCTAACTCCTCACGATCCTTCATTTTATCATATTTCATAAGTCATCTAGTACTAGGGTTTAGAGTTCCTTGATATTCATCTAAATCAGAGCTCCTTTCTATAGGATGAGTAATTCTCATATGTCTATTAAGTGTCTAAGTCCCCACTAAACTTCCTCCAGTCTTATGTTTAAAATCATATTTACAAATTTTGCATCTAACTCTATCAGAATTCTCTATTTCCACAATATTTCCCAACTTTACTTCTCCTTCTCCGATTACAAGTCAGGGCCACAGGTGGTCTACTATTAGCGTCACGACCACCACCGCTGCTACAAACTCCAACACTACTAGGTGTAAGTAGTATCTCATCTTCAATTTCTAATTCATTAACTTCTATGCCAAAATCTTCCTGTAATTTTTTATAATCTTTATTATTATCAGGTGATGTTTTGGAAACGTGTGTAAAGTCATTTAAATTACCGCTAGAAGTTGAAGTAGTACCTCTTTCTTTACTTTCCCTATTACCACAATTAGCAACCTTATTATAAATTCTTTTTGCAGCATTAAACATATTGTAAAAATTTAACTACTAATAAAAATTAAATATGCAAATAAAATAGTAAATAAGAGAAAGAGTTGGAACAAGTGCACCCAATTTCACAATAAATTGGACACTTGATGATTTTTGAAGTCTTGAAATTGAATTTCGAAACTCCGATGTTACAACGAAGAAACGTCAATTGTTCAAAGTTCAAAGTTCAAACTTCAAATAATACAATAAATAAAATTCTAAAAAAAAAAAGAGAGCCAACTTGTTGATTGCAATTTAGGTGAAGAACGAGAGGATAACAATTGAGAATTTGGGTTTTAGAATTGAGAGATGAGTAAAGAAGGAAGAAGGGGGGGGGGGGGGGATTTATAATTTTTCAAAAGGCTAAATTAGTAAATATTATTTTAAAAACAAATCCCCAAAAAGGGCTATTCTTGCAAAATAGCCATTGGGCAACTGTCAAAATGGAAGCTGACCGTTGTCAACGGTCAACATAATTAAAATAAAAAAAATCTGATTTAGCTGTTGAATCAGTTCGGGCGATCCGGTTAACCGGTTCAACTTTGACTTGGCAGTACCGGTTTTCACCGGTGCGGTTAACCGGTACTTCTAACTTACCAGTCACAATCTGTTCCCTGTCCCAACATAGCCCTACCAGTTTCCCTACCTATCGGTCCGGTCTATAATCGGTCTGGGTCAGTCCGAAACCTGGTCAACCCGGCGAGATAGACACCTTTACCTCAAAATGCGCAAATCAATACTCCAACAAGAGCTTGCCTCGCGAATCACCCTCCGAGAAAATCGAATCTAGCCAATGCAATGTAATACCATTAATAATAGATATAGGAAATAATTCCAAAAGATAAAGCTAAAGCTTTAACCGAATATGCAAAGTCAACCCAAAACGTTAACCCCGACAATAACATCACATTTCACTCTCCAATAAAATAGTCCGAAAATTCCCAAATCCCCTCTTAGATTCATGAAAATTAGGTGTAATAATCAATGGCTAAAAATAAACTATTATTAAAAATGATTAAACTTCACTTACCTCTTCAATTTTGGTAAAAAGCTCTCTAAAACTTGCCCTTAGCCGAGTTCCAAAATCCCAAAATGAGATAAATAAATCAAACCCGTAATTTATAATTCTTCCTGCGAATCTGTATGTGCATTCACTTAACCGCAACTACAGTCCTTCTTCTACGGAAAGTGGCCGTATCAGCGGTCCCTTTCAAAGATCTTGCTTGTAACGACCCGACCGGTAGTTTTGATAATTTAAGCTCCGTTCGGTGGTATAAGGCCTTGAGCAGCTTCATATGTATATGGACCTATGTGCATGGTTGGATTCAATTACCAGATGATTTAGAGTCGAATTGGAAGAAGGATTCTAGTTTTGCAAGCTTAAGCGGTGAGAATTTGAATTTTTGTGTAAACGGCTCCTGAATAAGTTTTTGATGATGTCAACAGCTTCGTATGGTGAATTTGGACTTGGTCGTGTGTCCGGATTTGGATTTGGAGGTCCGTACGATAATTTGATGCATTACGGCGAAAGTTGGAAAAGTTGAAGTTTGGAAAATGAAGAAGTTAGACAAATAGTTGACTTTGGTGATACCGGGGTCAGAATGCAATTTTGAGAGTTGGAACATCTTCGTTAAGAATTGGGACTTTCCTGCAAAATTTGACGTCATTCCGGGTTGGTTTGATATGTTTCGGCACGAGTTTTAGAAGTTGGAAAATTTCGAAGTTCATAAGTTCGATTCATGGTGCGATTTGTAGCTTCATCACTGTTTGATGTGATTTTAGGCCTCGAGCGGGTATGTGTTAGGTTATTTAACTTATTGGTATGTTCGGACGGGGTCCCGAGGGGCTCGGGTGAGTTTCGTATAGGTCTGGGTTGTGTTGCGCTGGTTTTTGATATTTTGGCGTCGTTTCTTCAAGGATAAATGATACCACATTAATAAAATGAGATTTAATATATGTTTTTAATGAATAATTATATCCATATCATAATAACAGAGCTATAGAAAAAAGAATCGTCGAATTTGGACATCGCATGAGGAAGTTATGCTCATTTTAGTGCCGGAGAAGAGAGATGGTGCTGGTGTTCCGCAGATGCGAAATTGGGTCCACATCCGCGGCACCGCAGGTGTACAAAATGGTCCGCAAATGCGAAATTGATAGCTGGAAATGTGCAGGTGCGGGTATTTTTGTCGCAAATGCAAAAATCCCTGAGTATAACAAAGTCAGACCACGTCATTTTAGTATTTTGAGCATATCTTAAGTTCTAGAGCTCCGATTGAGGTGAATTTTGCGGCGTTCTTCTTGTCTTTTCACGGGGATCAGTATCTAAGCATAATTTATGTATTTTAATATTGTTTCAAAAGTTCTGTTTTTGAATTAATCCGTATTTTGATTGGAGAATTGGGGGTTTTATCCAAAACGTTTCTAAAGAGAATAATTGGGTCTGAAAATCGATTTGGTATCGGAATTTGATGAAATTAGTATGGTTAGACCCGTAATTTAATGGGTGTTTTGATTTTATAAATTTTGTCGGGTTTCGAGGTGCTAGCCTAGGGTCGACTTTTGGGTTGATTTGTAGATTTTTATAAAGTTGATACTTTATGATCTAGAATTGTTCCTTATGAGTTTTATTTGTGTTTTGAAGTTATTTTGATTAGCTTATAAGCCGTCCAGAAGTCTTTTCGCCTGAGGAGTTCATTTTAGAGTACCAGGTTGTCTTCTTTGAGGTAAGTATCTTGCCTAACCTTGTGTGGGGGAACTACCCCTTAGGATTTGAGTCTTCTATGTTGATTGTAGCCCGTGTACGCGTGGTGACGAGTGCGTGCTCAGACTTATTTGAGGGAAGTTGGCCTTTTAGGGTTCTTAGGTCCTTATATTCACCGTGTATGAAGTTGTTCTTGATACGTTTGAGTTCCTATTTGCTAGTTTCACCTCTACATGCTTTGATTAGAGATAATTGCTTTAGGATTCACCATTACTGTCTACTTGACCCTGATTTGACTTAATTGAATATTTTACCTCCTCTATTGTCATGCTACATTTTCATATTTGCTTATCTTTAATTGAAATTATTATTATCTCATCCTATAATTATTTAATCTTAATTGGAGTTATGATTATCTTTTGTGGCTTACCCTTATTTGAATTGTTGAATATCCCTCGAAATTGCTCAACCTCAAAAGGGAGTTTAGACAACTTATATTTTAGTCGACTTGCCTTTATTTGGAACTATTAGACTCGTGTTTCTTCTTATTGTTGACTTTAATATTGTGGAATCGTTGCTACTTTCTTGTTTTCCCTTGTTAAGTTGTTCTCCTTGCGCGTAGCTTTCTTTACTGTGGTTATTCCTTGTGAATGAGTTCTACAATTCTCTGTGATTTAAAGTTCTTGAGTTGATTTACTCGTCGTACGTTGCATTACCGTCATTGTTGCTTTGTACTTGTTATGGTGATGTACGAGGTTTTCTTTCGTGCTGTAGTTTTTATCTCTATAGGTTGCGATGCATATTTAATTTAGGACTACAGAACGATATTCTGGGAGACCCCCCTGCACCGCATATTTACTTTGGGACTACGGACGTATTCCGGGATATCCCTCAGCACTACATATTTACTTTGGGACTACGGACATATTCCGGGAGATCCCGCAGCACTGCATATTTATTTTGGGACTACAGACGTATCCCGGAAGATCCCCCTGTACTGCATATTTATTTTTAGACTATGGACGTATTCCGCGAAATCCCCCTGTACTGTATATTTATTTTGGAACTACGGACGTATTCAAGGAGATCCCATGTACTGCATATTTAGTTTGGTACTACAGACGTATTCCAGGAGATCCCCCTGTACTGCATATTTATTTTGGGACTACGAACGTATTCTCGGAGATCACCCTGTTTTGCATATTTATTTTGGGACTACAGACGTATTCCGGGAGATCCCCCCTGTACTGCATATTTATTTTGGGACTACAGATATATTCCGCGAGATCCCCCTGTATTTGAAAGTATATTTGAAAAGCATTTATCTTGAAGAAACTGTGTTTGAAGGACATTTATTTGAAAAGTGTATTTGAAAGCATTTACCTTGAAAGAACTATGTTAGAAGAAATTTATTTGGAAACTTTATATTTGAAAAGTAATTATCTTGAAAGAACTATGTTTGAAGGATATTTATTTGAAAAGTTAATATTCAAAGGGAGTATATTTCCAAAGCATTTCCTATTGGAAAGGATTATATTCTAAAGATTCCAATACAAAAACTTAGGGGTGAAAGTTTACACTTGAAAGATTTGACTAATTTATTGGGGTTGCTGGCTAAGGCCTGATGTGGAAACTATTGCAATGCTGAGTTACTACTTTCCCTTATTGTATTGTGATTTTCAGATTTGGGTTGTATTCCCATCCATCCTCCTGTGTCTTATTATGGTATTTCGTTGTTATTTGTTGTTTTTCCTTCCTTATTGTAGTTGTTATGTTCTTAGCCATATTGTGTAGTCATTAGATAGATGTCATGTTCCGTCATTCCTATACTTATGCTTGTTCAGTTTATTAGACCAGTGGGTGTCTTGACTAGTCCTCGTCACTACTTCACCGAGGTTAGTCTTCATACTTACTGGGCACCGCGGTGGTGTGTTCATACTACACTTCTGCACATTTTGTGTAGATCCAAGTATTGATCGTTAGTAGCTGTGCGGATCCTTGTTGAGGAGACTTAAGGTAAACCTGCCACTATGTTTGCAGGCTTCGGAGTCACCTTCTTACCTTGTATTCAAACCGTTTTTACTCATTTCCAAATAGTTGTATTTATAAGTTGTAGCAACTCTATAGAGCTTATGACTTATACTACCGGTTTTGGAAAATTGAAAATTCGGTAAATATTTCTATATAGAGACTGTTACATTTCTTTTATTATTTGTTGTTATTCAGTAAATGTTAGGCTTAATTAGTCCCTAAGACTAGGTGCCATCACGACACCCAACGGAGGTAAATATGGGTTGTGACACTGCCCTCTGCTTCTGTGGACAAAACTTGCATCTGCGATCATGCAAGTGCGGAAAATTCCTCACACATGCGCTGCTCCCAACTCTAGCCAAATTTTACTCCTACGGTCCCTCACTTGCAGAAGCGAGCCGCTTCTAGGTAAACCCCTCCGCATCTGCAAAATTCTCCCTAGCCAAGCCAGCTCACATCTGCGCACAAAGGGTTGTACCTGCGACACTGCACCCGCAACCAAAATATAGCTGGTGCAATCACAGCAGAAGCCACAAGCTTCAACAATACACCAAGTCCAAAACTAATCCCAATTCAATTTGAATATCATCCAAGGCCCTCAGGACCCTATCCTAATATACCAACGTGTCCTAAGAAGTTATACAAACTTACTCGAACATTCAAATTACATCAAACAACACCAAAATCACAAATCGCACATAAATTCAAGCCTAATGAAACTATTGAAATTCCAACTTCTTAAACCAATGCGGAATAATACCAAATCAACTCCATATGACTTTAAATTTTTCACACTAGTCCCAGATGACGTACCAAACCTATTCCAATCCCGGAACGGAAATCCAAACCCGATATCGAAAAAGTCAACTCTTGGTCAAATCTCTAGACCTTCCAAACCTTCAACTTTTCAACTTTCGCCAAAAATCATCAAATCAACCTACGGGTATCCAAATCAACATTTTCACATATGCCTAAGTCCAAAATCACAAAACCAAAGATATCGGAATTATCAAAACACAATTCCGGAGTCGACTACACAAAAGTCAAACTCCGTTCAATTCTTTGAACATAAGCTTCCAACCTTGGCACTAAGTGTCCCAATTCACTCCACATCGACCCCGAAGCCAAACCAACCACCGCGGAAAGTTACATAACCATAATACTAGAAGCAATGAACAGGGGAACGATTCTAAAATACAGGTAACGACCCTATCAGTCGTTGCGTGAGTTCAGCCCCGTTTCCCATGTTTATGTTTTATCATGTGTTTTCTAGCCTAATTATGTTGTGTTGGGTTGGTTTGTCGGGTTCAGAGTGGTCGTTGTGAGAATTGAGACACTTAGTCTCTTAAATTGGATTAATTGTTGGAAAAGTCAATTGAGAGTTGACTTATAGATAAACGACCTAGGAATGTGGATTTTATGGCTCGGATAGCTTTGTTAGGTTATTTAGAACTTAGGAATATATTTTTGGCAATTTTTGGTCGGTAGTGGAAAATAGGCTATTGGGTTCGGAATGGAATTCAAGAAGATGGAGTAGGTTCGTAGTATCATTTTGGATGTGTGCGCAAATGTTCAAGTCAATCGGATGAGTTTTGGGTGGTTTCGGCATCTTTGGCAAAATTTAGAAGTTTCTAAGTGCATAGGCTTGAATCCGAGGTGAATTTGGTGTTTTGGCATTGTTTTGGGTGTTTCGAAGCCCCGACTAAGTTCGAATAAGGTTATGGGATGTTTTTTCATGTTTGGTTGAGGTCTCGAGGGCCTTAGGTGAGCTTTGGGAGGTTAACGGATCATTTCGGACTGGGAAAGATTTCAGGATTTCTGCTGGTGTTAAGTTTTGGTGTTCTTCTATGCGATCGCGTGGGTTTGAATGCGATCAAATAGGCTATCTGGGGGGGAGCATAATTTTTTTCTATGTGATCGACTTAAGGTGGTCGCGATCGCCTGAAGGTAAGGCATGTGAGCGGTGCAATCGTCTGAAGGTAAGGCATATGAGCGGTGCAATCGCGTGGGGAAGGTCCGCGATCGCGTAGGGGATGAGGCACGTGTAGGGGCTACGTTGATGTTCAGTGGGAACGCGTGGGGTAGCAACACGATCGCGTAGAGGGAGTTTGTTCAGTGTTTTGCGAATGCGTGGCATTACACGCGACCGCATTGAGGAAAAGAGCTCCTGGGCAGAATGTTTAAATAGAGGTCTCCGTGATTTTTAGCCCATTTCTCACCATTGTTGAGCGGTTTTGAAGCTTTTTGTCAAGGATTGAAGAGGGAATTTAAGGGAAACACTTGGAGGTAAGATTTTTTGATTCAATACTCGATTCTATGTTGATTTTTAGCTAATTAGACCAGAAAATTGTGGGATTTGAACCCTAAAATTTGAAGATTAGGGGTTATGATTTGGAAACCTTTGAGTGGGGATTTGAAGAGACATTTAAGGTCCGATTTTGATGTTCTTGGTATGTATGGACTCGTGGGAGGATAAGGATTCTTGTGATGTGATTTCTATCGAATTCCGAGATGTGGCCCCGGGGGTCGGGTTTGACCAATTTCGGAATTTGTGCTTAATTTTGATAATTCGAATGGGCTTTGTTCCTTAGCATATATTGATGGTGTAAATCTGAGTTTTTATTAGATTTGGAGCAATCAGAGGTCGATTCAATGGGAAAGAGCATCGCAGATTAGTTTTGTCTTGATTGAGGTAAGTAATGTTTCCAAACTTGGTTCTGAGGGTTCGAAACCCCGAACTATATGATATATGCCTATAATTAAGGTGATGCACATGCCAAGTGATGAGCGTGAGGGCGTGCATCAAGTGATTTGTGTCCTGGCTCATCCCATGGCACCGTTTAGTAGCTATTACGAATTGATATCTGCACTTTTATTGATGTGGTTAATGTGAACATGCTAGAAATCATGCTAAGTCAAATGCTAAGGCTTCACGCCAAAAATGCTGAGACCCGAGTGGTCGTATATTACCGTCTCATTATGTGATTATTTAATTTCATATACTCAGTCCTATCATAGCATATTATTTCATGCCTCACTCTCAGTGTTAATTTTATACCTATTTATCATTGTTTCGGGCTGATTTATGCATTTGTCAGCCATGCGAGCGTGCCTGGAGAGTGATGACTAAGTGAGGCTGGGAGCCTGTTATTGAGACAGTTATGAGATCGGACTGCACACCGCAGCGATACTCTGATCATGACTTCGTTGGCTTGATATAGCACTTGGGCTTATAGGAGCCCCTCTAGAGTCTTTAGACCCCCAGTGAGTGCATTTATATTGAGGGATGGATCTTCCCTGGACATGGATTGTATTCCAGAGATGGATCTTCTCCGTGGGGATGGATTGGCCATTTCCTCAGTACTGAGTGACTACGGTCACCGGTGTTTATGTACATTCCGGGATGGATTTTCCCTGGGCTTGAGAGCCATATACAGTACCGAGTGGACTTCTGTGTGAGAGTTGTGAGCACTATGTGCATTTCTACAATGTTCATATTTTTGGCATGTAGAGTATAATGAATTACATGAGTTACTGATCATATCTGTATCATTCTGTCTTCTTTCATTATCTGTTAGAACTGTGAACATGCCTTGATTTCGTACACTGTTTTCACCATATTTATTGAGGTTTAGTCTGTCACTACCTCTAAAGCCATAGTTTGGGTTCGTTACTTCTGAGTTGGTGTACTCACGTTAACTCCTGCACCTTGTGTGTAGATCCAGGTACATCAAGACAAGGTAGTGGTTGCTGAATTGCTGTCATAGTTTCTTTTGGAGTCTTCGAGGTAGCAGCTGGCGAACGTAGCCTCGTTTTCTCCTTCTTTATCTACCTACCGCATGTTATTATTTCAGACAGTGTTATGTCAGTTTTGTATTTCGACAGTTTATTTATAGTAGCTCATGACTCGGTGACACTAGATCTGGGTTCAGGTTTTCTTTTACTTATGTTTTTCAATGATGATTAAACACTTAAATGCTTTATAAATATGAGACTCTTGCTGTAAGCATAATGAATTTCCTGAAAATAATTTTTAGCAATGAAATGTGTGGCTTGTCTGATTCCACCAAATATATCAAATTCAACAACCTTGACTGCCACTCAATAGACTCAACTGGTGACTCCGTTGTGATCTGCTGGTGAAGCACCTCCAGGTGCTGCCTGCCAGGCGATAGTTGTAATCGGCATATGCCACTAATCATAATCTGCTCAGCCAACTGTAGTCCAGTTAGCCTCACCAGCATCTCTAGACGGTCATGCCTCTTATACTCCCTAAGAGCAGGCGGGTAATGGACTGCAAGACTGTTAATGAGCAATACAAATAATACCTCCACGTCCGTTGACGTAATGGTCGCCTCGCCGGTAGGCAAATTAAATGTATGCGTCTCAGGCCTCCAACACTCGATCAGAGCCGTGATCAAGGGCCAATCGAACTGCAACCGACGGACCTCAACAACCCGGTAAAAACCATTTGAATAAGGCACGCAACTGTACAATCATGAAGTGGGTGGTCCCTAATAAACTTTCAGAAGTCATCAATGCATCTCGCGTGGAAGTTCGGGCTAAGTAATTCTCCATCCCAGACCTATGGCCCGCCTGGAGCATAAGCAGTTCATGAAGTAATATTAATTAATTTCATATAAAGTATTATTAATTATTTATTTTGTTTGTAACTATTTGTATGGTAATTTGTTATCTTTTATACAAAAACCTGATAAGGTCTCTTTTATGTACTGTCAAATTTTTATCATTTTTACTAGTCATTGAGGAATACTAAATATTTAATTTATTTTACTTATCGTGTTTTAATTGATTCTTATCTGATAATACTTGTACTATACGATTATTAATTGATTAATATATGATCTATAATTGATTACTCTAACCGACGATGTTAATACCGGCATGTATCTATTGATCTACGCTAAAGGACACTAAATAACACTAAAGACATGCTAAATAACACTAAATGAACATATTAACACTAAAGGCACACATTTATTTGTGTATAAATAAAAATATTTAACAGCTAACACAAAATATTCAACAACTATAAAATAATGGCATAATAAACAAATTTCACATAATTTGTTCCTAATAAAATCAATTCGGGTTAAAAATTAATGAAACACGCACATAATCATGGAATAGGCCACTTCGAACTAATTACACAAACATATATACAAATTCTACAAAAAGAGTGGTTCAAAATACCTATTTTGAATATATTTTACCGGAGAAAATAAGCCGCTTTTACAATCAAATCAAGCACAAATCGCGTTCAACCCCAAGAGTCACCCTTGGATCGTGTCTTACCAATAATATAATAACAAAAAGTGGTTTTGGGGATCAAAAGTGGTCTCCAATGGAGGTTTATAAAAAAAATTGTGGTGGCGGTGGTTGGGGGGCCGCTTTTGAGAGCTTCTATCCGGGAAGAGAACCTGTGATGTTATATATATAGTGCATATATTATATGCGTGATACTGAGTATTTCAAATAGTATGCATAGCGTATGGATTTCATGCGCTATACCTTATTAGGTAACCTGTTTATAAGCGCATTAAAAACATGCACAATATATAAAATTGTAGTCTAATCTTTCTTCCGTCTATTTTTGTCTGTTTAGTCCAAAGTAGTAACATTTTAGTTCCGGACTCATACAGCAAATGGTGGCCGAAGATGGTGGGAGTGAAGAGATAGTTGGGCATCTAGCTCTAGATTACTAGAGTTCTTCTTCCTTGGATTTGGGTGTTCCCATCCATTTTGGTAAATGGGTGAGCACCTCTTTTTTACTGGAAAAGAAAGTAGAGGGGAAAAAATAATAAAATTTGCTTCCTGTTAAGTAGCATGATCGTCATCTGCGATTTCTTTTTAATTGACGATAAAAATATACTTTTGATGGCTTATGTACATTTGCCGCCAACATTTGAGTTCAGGAAATAAATTGGCGATAATTATCTAATTGCCACTAAATAATTTTCGCTAAAGGCAATTTTCGTTGTAGTGAGTAGGGGTGCGCATTCGAATCGGTTTATCGATAAATCGAATCGATTATTTGTTATCGGTTTATCGATATCGGTTTATCGATTTATCGATTTCGATTTCGATTTCGAAATTTTCCTTATCGATTTATCGATTTCGATTTCGATTTTATCCTTTTCGCTTATCGGTTTATCGATTTATCGATAAACCGATAAGATATACTAAAAAGATAAATATACCCTTATTTTATAATACCATTTCCTTTACCCTAAGTCACTAACATAATTTTATTGTATTGCTTAAAATAGTTAAATAATATATTAATTGCCTGACTTGTTAATATACATTCTTATTTTATTTTTTATTTTTTATTTTTATTTTTATTTTTTATTTTTTATTTATTTTTTATTTTTATTTTTTTAAATATTTTTTTTATATATATATATTCTTATTAGATTTTACTAATCTTGGCAAAGAAGCTTCCACCGACGATGTTTGCTAGAGTTAGTTAGCTGCTATGTAAGTTCTCCATTTTAAATAATATACTTGTAAAAGAATGTGATGTATTACAAAGTTCTTAATATTTTTCTTAATTTCTTCCATGTTTAAAGGTTAGTAGTTTCAGCAAGGGATATCACATTTAACGAATGATCATATTTAAAACTCAAGAGAATGAAATTCAAATTAATGAAAAACAGAATTAGCCTTGATGATGTATTTTTTTTTATACCGTTGGAGTTTTGGTGGCATACATTTGATCCTTTACTTTAGTTTCGTTGCGTGTGCTTGTTGACACAATTTTTATTTTATAAACGGTGTTCGTCTTATTTTAGCTTCTTTTTATCCATATTAGTTAGGCGTGTTTATAGCGATATACGTTTCGTGGAATCCCGCAAATTTTCTTATTGGTGTAATCGATAACCGAATCGATAAGCCCCAAAAATCGATAAATCGAAATCGAAAAAATCGAAACCTTATTGAAACGATAACGATAAGCATATGTACAAATCGATAATCGATAAGCAATTATCGATAAGGGTCAAAATCGAATCGATAAATCGAATGCACACCCCTAGTGATACTAAATGCCTGCATCCAACTTAGCTAGTAATAAATTTCTTATAATTTACCAGCCGGTAAACGGGGAAAAACACATATTAATGGGTGCAGTGCTGAAGGCAGAAATGAATCCAAGGATGTTCAAACTTGAACGAACTAAAAGAAAAGTCCCGACAAAGGGTGTTCAATATATATTTTATTTATCTAAAATCAATATTTTACTTATATACACAATGTAATTTTTTACAATATTTCGGTAAAGGGTGGTCAGTTGACCATTCTTCGTAAATGGTGGATTCGCCCATGATTGGGTGTACTTTCATCTCATAACTCGTATGAATGCGGGAGATTACATGACTTTTTGTAATACTTATGCTCATTACGTGCATTCTTATGTGTATGAGCAAAAGAAGTTAAATTGGGACCAAAAGACAATAGAACTTTGCTCGTTCACTCTCGCGTGCACACGAGAGATTGAATGAACTAGCTGAGGAAAGCTTGAAAATAGCAGTGAACTAAGCTAAAAAGGCGAGGAAGTGCACATGAGAATGTGGAAGAAAAGAAAAAGAGAAGTACTTCCCTCGTTCACTCTCGCGTGTGCAAAGAGAGAGTGAACGAGCTAATCTGAAAAGTCTGTTCCACAATTGGCTTGTATTATTTCGCCCGATGCTAACCATATCCTATATAAATAGTCTCTAAACTCACTTTTTGAGGGATGCGAACGGAAGGAGGAAGAACACAAAAAAATGAGTAAGGCGGAGAATTCTTCTACGAATTTTTCACTTTCTTCTTCATAGTTCCATTGTTGGTCATGACTTTTTATATTGTAATCTTACATAATATTATGAGTAGATAAACCCTTCATCTAAAGTTGGTGTAACCAATTGTTGGATAAAGGCTTGATTACGTTTTGATATAATTGAGCCGTGTTTACTCTTTAATTGTTCAACTATGCGTTTATTGTGGTTAATTGAAGGGCCCTCGATTAATCTTGTCTAGTTATCTTGTGTTGCTTGAGAGAGAACACTTGATTATAGTTTTGTTGAACAACGCCTATTTCGAGTAAGTTAAGAGATTAATTACTTGAATTTAAAAACGAGATTAGAGATAACGAAGCTTTGGCGCGATATTTATTAGTTGTGGGAATTGTCAACTAGAGTTGTTCAAGAGAATACCTCTAGTAAATTATTGTAATTGATCGAGAGATAATTGCGGTAAACCAGAACTCATCATCTTTGTTGCGGCGAGATTATAGCTAACGTGTTAGGAATTAATCTGACAATTGGGAAAATCGTAAACCCTGGATCTTTTTATCCTTGATTCAATCTCATTCTTGCTAATTAATAGTTTTTATTGTCATTTTTCCTGGGTTAAGTAATTTCTGTTAACTCACAAATCAATTTTTGAACTCTGAAAGTTGTCTGAGCTTATCATTAGTGATACTGAAAAATTGTAGCGAATATGTTAGTTCTCTGTGGGGTTCAACTCCAAACTCTTGAACCGGATTATTTTTGCAGCCACCGTTTAGCCCTTTTTATAAGCATAGTTAGACATGATCACCCGCCCTAACAATATTATTCGTATGCTTTCCATCATTTCGTACATGGTGTCTTAAACTACGAGTATACGGTGATAGAAGGATAACAAAATTGATAATTGTTGCATGACCGTAATGAAGTCGATTCAAATCGTTAGTCAATCTGCAATATAACTCTGATCTAAGTAAAACTTTTATTTATGTTGTTCCTGAAAATATCGTATGATGATTACGTGAACTTTCATTTAAGTATGTCAATTATATTCAAAATAACGGATAACCTCGTTGACAACAATTCAGACACTCACCATCAAGCTACAGAAGATGAATTGGGAGTTAATCATATCATCTAAGTGTATTGATTGGGTAAGGGAATCAACTGAACATATTAGAAATTAAAGATTGTATGTATACTTATAACTGTCCGAACATATTATCAACTATCTATTATAGATAATTACTAATAAACTTGCATTTTAAACATTTAAACTTTAATTAACAATATAACTTTATAGTAGTATACTTTTTATCGCAGTAGTGGACTGAAGATGAAAGGTTAAAACTTTAAGAAGTCAGGAGTAAACTCGAGTGATTTAAACATCACTGATTGGTGTAGCGGCACTTCAAACCCCAGTGACAATGAACTCAAAGAATAATAGTAAATTACATTTACTGCTTTCTTTTCATTTAAAACAATGCAGAAGGAAGAAGGAGAAATCAAAATTTTCTTAAGGAAAATCTAAGGGAGAGTTCATATATTTATAGCTAAAAGGTAGGATAATACTGAAGAGTTACAACTTTTCGTGTAAGGTTGCAACTCAAAATGGTTGTTTTATAAAGCAAATCGCCAAATTCAAATTATAACCGAAAAAATAAAACGAAGGAAAATTGAATTACCTTTACAGAAACGATCCAATTTGGATTGAATTAATATTGTCATGACGAGCCAAGCGAGTGATGACGACGCGACGCATGCTTTCCTTCTTCTCAACTCTTAAAAAGCTAGAAGAAGTGCAATTGTATATATATACCCATCAAAGCTCTTTTCCTCCTACAATATGGGACAGTGTCCCTTTGTCAAAGAGGGAAATTCAAAAAATTTCATTTTCACTCTATTTTAAGCTCTAAGAAGCTTAAACCTAATAATCCCCCACATGCAAGGTGAATGGCTATATCACGAAAATATGCATGAAAATATGTGTGATTTACAAGCTAGGATTAATCGTATCTGCATAAGTAGCTTTTCCTTTGAACTTTCCGTAGTGAACTTATGTCAGATATACTCGGTCAATTTGTAGATTTGATATCTTTGAACCGTCGAACTTTGGTGTATACCTAGACAATCATAAGTTACTATAAAGACCTGATACGTCATCTATAGTTATAAACCCTAATTTCGTGTTTCTAAACCTCAAATATCTAATTTAGCCTTCGTCATTTTGCGTGCGCAGTCCATGTGTTTTTTTCGGAAAGCTTTTATGTTAAAAATTGATAAAATATGAAATTTATCCTTCAAAAACACTTTGAGTTTACTTCAGTGAACATTTTGAGCAAAAGGACGCGGACCCGTATTTTGAATGTCGCGGTGGGTATGTATCGTGATTTGGGACCTAGGCGTATGCCCGGAATCAAATTCGGAAGTACCTAACTTGACTTATCGCTTTTTTCCGAAAATTTGAAGTTTAAAGGCTTAGTGAATCTAAAGGTTTGACCAATATTTGACTTTGTTGATACCGAGTCCGTATTTTAGTTTCGGAACATGGTATAGGTTCATTACTATATTTATGACTTGTCTATCAAATTTGGTGAGAAACAGAGTTAGTTTGAAGTGATTCGGCTCTGGTTACTAAAATAGTAATTTTAAAGTTTTCTTGAAATTTTCATTTAATTTCGTGTCCAATTCATAGTTCTAAGTGTTATTTTAGCTATTTGATCGCGTGAGCAAGTTCGTATGATATTTTTGGACTTGTGTGCATGTTTGGTTTAGTGCCCCAAGGGCAACGATGAGTTTCAGATAGGCTACAGAGTGGATTGGACTTAGAAAAAATAGCTTGTTTTCTTCAGTTGCTGGTGCAGGCCTCAGACCTCGCAATTGCGAGCTCAGACTTCGCTTTTGCGATATGGAAGAATCTCTGTCAGGTTCGCATTTGCGAGCTACATCCTCACATTTGCGAATATTTGGGTCGCTATTGCAGGAGACCACAGTTCACATTTGCGAACAAATGATCGCAAATGCGATGATGGCAGAGATGCTGGAACTTCGCAATTGCGGAGGGTTTCTCGCATTTGCAGGGCTCGCAATTGCAAACCCTAGGTTGCAATTGCGACATCTGCAACTGGTCAAATCTAAGTTAGAAGGAATTTACAGTCATTCTTCAAATTTTCAAACCTAGAGAACCTTAAAGGCGATTTCCCCAAGATCCTTTGTCACGACCCAAATTTCCCTCCGCAGGGTTTCGTGACGGCACCTAGTCTGTACGACTAGGTAAGCCTAAGATGTGTGGAAATCAAAATGTAAAAATAACACAATAATAGAGGATAAAGCAAAAGCAATACTATTAAACTGTGCCGCTCGGCATTTACAGCTTTACTCTGCCCAAAACCTGGAATATCAACAACGTCACAAGCTGTACACTATAGCTCTATCCAACGAAATTGGATAGTATTTATGTTTTAGTACTATGACTATACTAGGATAAGGAAGGGGACTCAGAAGGTTCTGCGGACGCGGCAGAAATACCTCACGGTCTCCAAAAGCTGTTGCTGCTCCTAACCTCGGTACTGCGTACTGGTACCTGGATCTGCACATGGGGAAAACACAGAAGGGCGTGAGTACTCCACATTCGGTACTCAATAAGTGCCAAACTTAACCCCAGTCAAGTGGTGACGAGGTCAGATTGAGGCTTTACTGAGTTTCCAAATAGAACAGTTATAACTTAACAGTTGCAAATAAATAGAAATAATTAACGGAAATTAAAAATAAAGCTAGAAGGAATAATGTAAAGTAGCCCTCAACTCAGCATAGCATATAACTTAATAGATAATCGTGCAATGCAATACAGGGGGAATGCTCCCGGATCTCAGCCCATAGTTCCAACGTCAATATGCAATGCAGTACATGGGGGAAAGCTCCCGGATCTCGTTCCATAGTCCCAATTTAAATATGCTATGCAGTACAGGGGGAAAGCTCCCGGATCTCGGTCCGTAGTCCCAATTTAAATATGCTATGCAGTACAGGGGGAAAGCTCCCGGATCTCGGTCCGTAGTCCCAATTTAAATATGCTATGCAGTACAGGGGGAAAGCTCCCGGATCTCGGTCCGTAGTCCCAATTTAAATATGCTATACAAGATATATACCGGATACAACGTAATTCAATAGTTTATGAAAACAGTAGGCAATAAAGAGTGAAATACTTCATCAAGGTTCAAATAGTAGTAGTTTAAATCTTAAGTTGCTACTCAGTTTAAAACGATCACAATAATAATAGATTGGAAAATGAGGTATGACATAGAAATAACGAAGGAAATCCAGTATAATAACACAATGCACGCACCCGTCACCTCACGTACACGGGGTTTTTATAGTGAAAGATCAGTTAAAATGTCTAAGGGAAACATCCCCAACACAGAGTTAGGCAAGCCACTTACCTCTACTGCGTAAATCAACTCTGTACCACTCTCTTGCCACGAGTATCCAACTCCAGGTGGCCCAAATCAAGAATACCCAGGTGAAAAGACCCTCAAAGATTGCCTCTCCCGAGCTCCCACAATTCAAAAATGGTGAAAATAGGCTTAAACCTTCGAATTGGATATTTAATAGTCTGCCCAGGTATTTGTTCTATGCGTTCGCTGATGAGCCACCGCAAACGCGAAGAGTAAAATTCACTGGGCCCAGAATTGGCTTTCGCGAACGCGACACAGGCCATGCGAACGCGGAGAACAGGCCCAAGGATACTACGCGAACGCGGTCCCCTACCTGCGAACGCGATGAGTAACTGCCCCTGACCCCTAGGACCCCCCTCTAAGCCTATGCGAACGCGAAGAACTCAATGCGTTCGCGAAGAGTTGCCTGACCAACCTATGCGTTCGCATCCAGTTGACCGCGGACGCGAAGAAGAAAACACTGAAGCCCCAAAACTATTCTATGCGAACGCGGTGACCTCTACGCGAACGCGTAGAAGGAAACCAGCAGCAAAAATTTCTGGTGTTATAGCAAATCCAAAACCACTCCGTTGAGCATCCGAAAATCATCTGAGGGCCCCGCGACCTCAACCAAACCTACCAACTAACCTAAATACCTTATTCGAACTTGGTTGAGCCTTAAAAACACATCCCATAACATCAAAATACTAAAATATGCATAGATTCAAGCCTAAGAACTTAAGAATTTTCAAGAATTCACATTCGACGCCGAAACACGTCTAAACTCATCCGAATGACCTCACATTTTGCACACAGGTCACAAATGACATTCCGGACCTGCTGTCGCTTCCGGAATTCCATTCCGAATCCTATATCAAAATCTCACCTATCGGCCGAAATCGCCGGAATTCTAACTTTCGCCAATTCAAGCTTAAATCTACATCCGACATCGAAAACATATTCCGAACACGCTCCTAACCCCGAAATCACTCAACGGAGCTAACGAAGTCAACGGAATTCCATTCCGGATTCGTCTTCACACAGCTCTAGCTACAACTCAATTTCTAAAGCTAAAATTCACCTTAAAGGACTATATGACCAAAATCACTCCGACTTCCACCGCTCAACGTTTCGACAAGTTTCATTAAAATAATAAGGCATGGGAGAAGCAGTTATTAGGGGATCGGAGTGCTAACTCTCAAAAAGACCGACAGGGTCGTTACATTCTCCCCCTCTTAAGAAAAATCGTTCATCCTCGAACGAGTATAGAAACATACCTGAAGCTGTGAATATGTGAGGGTACTGACTCCGCATGTCCTGCTTGGTCTCCCAAGTCGCCTCCTCGACAGGATGACCCCTCCACTGTACCTTGACTGAAGCAATATCCTTCTACCTGAGCTTCCTGACCTGCCTGTCCAAAATGGCCACAGGCTCCTCAACATAGGATAAATCCTTGTCCAACTGAACTGAGCTGAAATCCAAAACATGAGTCGGATCACCGTGATACTTCCGGAGCATGGAAACATGGAATACCGGATGAACACCTGCTAGATTGGGAGGCAAGGCCAACTCATAAGCAACCTCCCCAACTGGCCGTAACACCTCAAAAAGGCCAATGAACCTCGGACTCAGCTTACCCTTCTTCCCAAATCTCATGACGCCCTTCATAGGAGATACCCGAAGCAACACCCGATCACCAGCCATGAATGATAAATCACGAACTCTCTGGTCTGCATAACTCTTCTGCTTGGACTGAGTTGTGCGTAGTCTATCCTGAATCACCTTCACCTTGTCCAAGGCATCCTGGACCAAATATGTACCCAACAATCGGGCCTCGCCCGGCTCAAACCATCCCACTTGAGACCGACACTGTCTACCATATAAAGCCTCAAAAGGCGCCATATGAATGCTGGACTGGTAGCTGTTATTATAAGCAAACTCTGCAAGAGGCAAGTACTGATCCCATGATCCTCCAAAATCCATCACACAAGCACGGAGTATATCCTCCAGAATCTGAATCGTTCGCTCGGACTGGCCGTCCGTCTGAGGGTGGAACGCCGTACTGAGATCAATATGGGTACCCAACTCACTATGAAAGGCTCTCCAAAAATGCGAGGTGAACTGGGGACCTTGGTCTGAAATATACTGGCACACCGTGCAACCGGACTATCTCCCGCACGTAGATCTGGGCCAACCTCTCAAAAGAGTATGTAGTCAATACTGGAATGAAATAGGCTGACTTGGTCAACCGGTCCACAATCACCCAAATAGCATCATACTTCCTCTGAGTCCGAGGGAGTCCAACCACAAAATAAATGGTGATCCGCTCCCACTTCCACTCTGGAAACCTCATCTGCTGAAGTAATCCTCCCGGTCTCTGATGCTCACACTTGACCTGCTGACAATTGAGGCATCTGGCTACGAACTCCACTATATCCTTTTTCATCCTCCGCCACCAATAGTACTGTCTCAAATCCTGATACATCTTCGCGGTATCGGGATGGATGGAGTACCGCGAGCTATGGGCCTCCTCAAGAATCAACTCCCGAAGTCCATCTACATCAAGTACAAAAATACGGTCCTGCAGTCTCAACACACCATCATCATTTATGGTCATATCCCTGACACCATCCCGCTGAACTCTATCCCGAAGGACCTGAAGGTCAGGGTCATCATACCGGCGCTCCCGAATGCGGTCATAAAGAGAAGATAGAGCAACAACACACGCAAATACCCGGTGAGGCTCAGAAAGGTCCAATCTCAAGAACTGACTGGCTAAAGACTGAACATCCAAGGCTAAGGGCCTCTCAGCTGCACGAAGATATGCCAAACTACCCATACTCTCCGTCCGGTGACTTAGGGCGTCGGCCACCACATTGGCCTTTCCCGGATGGTATAGTATAGTGATGTCATAAACCTTGAGTAACTCCAACCACCTCCTCTGACGCAAATTGAGATCCTTCTGCCTGAAAATGTGTTGGAAACTCCGGTGATCCGTATATATCTCAGAGGGAACACTCTATATATAATGGCACCATATTATGAGGGCGTGAACAATCGCTGCCAACTCAAGGTCATAAACAGGGTAATGTTTCTCATGCACCTTCAACTGTCTGGATGCGTAGGCAATCACCCTACTATCATGCATCAACACCGCTCCCAAGCCAATCCTCGAAGCATCACAATAGATTTTATAGGACCCCGAACCGGTAGGTAATACTAACACTGGAGCTATAGTCAGGGTTGTCTTGAGCTTCTGAAATCTCTCCTCACACTCCTCAGTCCAAATAAAAGGTTCACTCTTCTGGGTCAATCTAGTCGTGGGTGCTGAAATGGATGAAAATCCCTCCACGAAACGACGATAATACCCAGCCAATCCAAGGAAACTACGGATCTCAGTAGCTGAAGACGGTCTAGGCCGACTCTGAACTGCCTCTACCTTCTTCGGATCTACCTTGATCCCATCTGGAGATACCACATGGCCTAAGAATGCCACAGAATCAATCCAAAATTCACACTTAGAGAATTTGCCATACAACTCTTTCTCTCTCAAGGTTTGAAGCACGGTCCTCAAGTGCTGCTCATGGTCCTCCCGGGACTGAGAATATACCAAGATGTCGTCAATGAATACCATGACGAAGGTATCAAGATACGGCAGAAATACGTTGTGCATCAGGTGCATGAAGGCTGCTGTGGCATTGGTCAGCCCAAATGACATAACAAGGAACTCATAGTGGCCATATCTGGTCCTGAATGCAGTATTCGGGATATCCGGCTCCCGAATCTTCAACTGATGATAACCCGAACGAAGATAAATCCCGGATAACACCCTAGCACCCTGTAACTGGTCGAATAAATCATCAATACGGGGCAATGGGTACGTATTTCGCACTGTCACCTTATTCAGCTGCCGGTAGTCGATGCACATATGCATCGAACCATCCTTTTCCGTCACAAATAACACCGGAGCACCCCAAGGTGACACACTGGACCTGATGAAACCTTTGTCAAGCAACTCCTGCAACTGCTCCTTCAACTGCTCCTTTAACTCAGGAGGAGCCATGCGATAAGGAGGAATGGAAATGGGCTGAGTGCCCGACAATAAATCAATGCCAAAATCAATGTCTCTATCGGGCGGCATACTCGGAAGATCAGCTGGAAAAACGTCAGGATAGTCCCTCACAACTAGGACTGACTCAACTGTAGGGGTCTCAACACTAGTATCCCTCACATAAGCCAAATACGCATCACACCCCTTTTTAACCATCCGTTGGGCCTTAAGGAAAGAAATGACTCGACGTAGAGTATACTCTAAAGAACCTCTCCACTCTAACCTCGGTAGTCCTGGCATAGCCAGCGTCACGGTTTTTGCGTGACAATCAAGAATAGCATAGTGGGACGACAACCAGTCCATGCCCAAGATGACATCGAAATCTACCATATTGAGTAATAGTAAATCAGCCATGGTCTCAAAGCCACTAATAACAATCAAACACGGCCGATATACGCGGTCCACAACAAGAGAATCTCCCACAGGAGTAGAAACGTAAATAGGGGAACTCAAAGAATCCCGAGATATCCCCAAATGTGAGACAAAATAAGAAGACACATATGAATATGTGGAACCTGGATCAAATAATACCAATGCGTCCCTATGACAAACGGGGACAATACCTATGATGACGGAATCTGAAGCAATGGCCTCGGACCTGGCTGGAAGGGCATAATATCTTGCCAGGCCTCCCGCTCTAGGGCGACCTCGACCTCCCCGACCTCCACCTCGAGCTACCTGAGGTGGTGGGGTGGCAGCTGGGGCTAGAAGAATAGCTGGAGGACCTGGTGGAAGGCGTGGAACCTGATAAGTCTGAGGTGGTGCACCCCTCCTAGCTTTGGGGAAATCTCTGATCACATGACGAGGGTCACCACACTAGAAGCAACCCCTCGGAGGTCGTGACGGCTGTTGTTGACTCTGAGCTAGCCTGTTGGACTGACCAGTGATAGCACCTGGAGCCGAAGGCACCTGAGATACTGGTGGTGCATAATAAGGCTCTTGAGGTCTAGAAGGAGCTGGAATACCACTGGCTGCTGGGAGAGCTGAATGAACGGGGCGACTCACAAAACCCCTACCAAAGCGTGCTGCAGGTGCACGAACTCCTGAAAAGTGACCAGTCTCTCGAGACCTCTTGGCCTCTCTCTCATTCCTGTCCCGGGCTAGCATAGTCTCAATCCTCCGGGCAACACTCACGGCCGGCTGGTAAGCAATATCTGTCTCCAGCTCTCTGTCCATACTGGTCCGAATACTGGGGTGCAGTCCCTCAATAAAGTGTCGAACCCTCTCTTTGACGGTGGCAACCAAAGTTGGCGCATGACAAGCCAAATCTATGTAACGGACCGCGTACTCCGACACAGCCATAGTACCCTAACGTAACTGCTCAAACTCTGCACGCTAAGCATCCCTGAGGCTCTGGGGACAAACTCAAGTAGGAACATCTCTGAGAACTGAGCCCAAGTAAGTGAAGCTGCCTCGTCCGGACTGCTCAACTCAAAAGCACGCCACCACTGATAAGCTTCTCCCCTTAGCTGGAAAACAGTGAATGAGACCCCACTCGTCTCCACGATACCCATAGTGCAGAGAATGCGATGACACCCCTCAAGAAAACCTAGAGCGTCATCTGAAGCTAATCCGCTGAACTAAGGTGGGTGGTACTTCTTGTACCTCTCAAGATGGAGCTGCTCAGACTCCGATGCAGCTGCTCTGGCCTCATGCTGAACTGGAGCTACTGGAGGCATAGGGATATACTCTAGAACCTGCGCCATATGAACCCTCTGCTCAGGAGTACGGGCTGCGGGAATCTGTGTCCCTCCCCCGGCCTGTGATGTAGTTAGGGCTATCGGGAGTAGTCCCGCCTGAGACAGAGTGCTGAAGGCACTCATGAACTGGGCCAAAGTCTCCTGGAGGGCTGGAGTGACAGTAGGGACCTCCGGTGCCCCTACAACTGCGGCTGCTGGGGGATCTTCTGCCACTGCTCTAGCCGGTGCTCGGGCTGCACCGCGTGCTCGTCCTCTACCCCAAACCCTGCCTCTAGTGGCTCTGGCTGGGGGATCGGGTGCCTGATCATCAGTACGTCCGGTGCGAGTGCGAACTATCTGTAAGCAAGAATAGAATAGAGTTTAAAATTTTTTGGTAACAATAACCAGAACGAGAAGTGATTCCAAGAAGTACGATTGTTCCTAACAATTACATAGCCTCTCGAAGATAGATACAGACGTCTCCGCACCAATCCGCGAGACTCTAATAAACCGGCTTGTGATGTTGTGACTCCTATGAACCTGGCTCTAATACCAACTTGTCACGACCCAAATTTCCCTCCGCAGGGTTTCGTGACAGCACCTAGTCTCTACGACTAGGTAAGCCTAAGATGTGCGGAAATCAAAATGTAAAAACAACACAATAATAGAGGATAAAGCAAAATCAATACAATTAAACTGTGCCTCTCGGCATATACAACTTTACTCTTCCAAAAACCCGGAATATCAAGAACGTCACAAGCTGTACACTATAGCTCTATACAACGAAATTGGAAAGTATTTATGTCTAAGTACTATGACTATACTAGGATAAGGAAGGGGACTCGGAAGGTTCTACGGACGCGGCGTAAATACCTCACGGTCTCCAAAAGCTTTTGCTGCTCCTAACCTCGGTACTGCGTACTGGTACCTGGATCTGCACATGGGGAAAACATGCGCAGAAGGGCGTGAGTACTCCACATTCGGTACACAGTAAGTGCCAAGCCTAACCCCAGTCAAGTGGTGACGAGGTCAGATTGAGGCTTTACTGAGTTCGCAAATAGAATTGTTATAATTTAACAGTTGCAAATAAATGGAAATGACTAACGGAAATTAAAAATAAAGCTAGACGGAATAATGTAAAGTAGCCCTCAACTCAGCACAGCATATAACTTAATAGATAATCGTGCAATGCAATACAGGGGGAATGCTCCCTGGTCTCAGCCCGTAGTTCCAACGTAAATATGCAATGCAGTACAGGGGGGAAAGCTCCCCGATCTCGGTCCGTAGTCCCAATTTAAATATGCTATGCAGTACAGGGAGAAAGCTCCTAGATCTCGGTCCGTAGTCCCAATTTAAATATGCTATGCAGTACACGGGGAAAGCTCCCGGATCTCGGTCCGTAGTCCAAATTTAAATATGCTATACAAGATATATACTGGATGCAGCGTAATTCAATAGTTTATGAAAGCAGTAGGAAATATAGAGTGAAATACTTCATCAAGGTTCAAATAGTAGTACTGAGTAAAAAATCAGGTAAAATCGGTTGATGTGTTTAAATATTAAGTTGCTATTAAGTTTAAAACGATCGCAATAATAATAGATTGGAAAATGAGGTATGACATAAAAATAACAAAGGATATCCAATAAAATAACCCATGCACGCACCCGTCACCTCACGTACACGGGGTTTTTATAGTGAAAGATCAGTTAAAATGTCTAAGGGAAACATCCCCAACACAGAGTTAGGCAAGCCACTTACCACAACTACGTAAATCAACTCTGTACCACTCTCTTGCCACGAGTATCCAACTCCAGGTGGCCCAAATCTGGTGTTATATCAAATCCAAAACCACTCCGTTGAGCATCCGAGGGCCCCGGGACCTCAACCAAACCTACCAACTAACCCAAATACCTTATTCGAACTTGGTCGAGCCTTAAAAACACATCCCATAACATCAAAATACTCAAATATGCATAGATTCAAGCCTAAGAACTTAGGAATTTTCAAGAATTCACATTCGACGCTGAAACACGTCTAAACTCATCCGAATGACCTCAAATTTTGCACACAGGTCACAAATGACATTTTGGACCTGCTGTCACTTTCGGAATTCCAATGCGAATCTGATATCAAAATCTCACCTATTGCCGAAGTCGTCGGAATTCTAACTTTCGCCAATTCAAGCTTAAATCTACATCCGACCTCGAAAACATATTCCGAACACACTCCTAACCCCGAAATCACTCAACAAAGCTAACGGAGTCGGTGGAATTCCATTCCGGATCCGTCTTCACACAACTCTAGCTACGGAATTCCATTAACATAATAAGGCATGGGAGAAGCAGTTATTAGGGGATCGGGGTGCTAACTCTCAAAACGACCGACCAGGTCGTTACGTTATTTCTTCTCCAATTCATTGGTAAGTGATTTTAACCTATTTTCTTTCAATATTCCATTACATTTCATAAGATTTCAACCTAAAATCTTGGCTTTTCATGGTGAAAATTGGGGGTTTGAGTAGAATTAGGGATTATTGTAAAATTAAAATTTAGACCTCAAATTGAGGTCAGATTTCGAAACAAATTACATTACCATGCTCGGGGTGGATGTGTACTCGGGTTTTAGTACTAATTTTGGGTTTGGGCTAAGCAAGCCTGAGGGTTGACTTTTGTTGACTTTTTCAATAATGACCTAGAATGAACCTTTTTCATTCGTAGGTTGTTCCTAAGGCTTATTGTGAATCGTTTAGTTGATAATTTGTTAGATTTGGTTGGTTAGGAGGCATGTTTGAAAGACAAAGCCGTGGTTGAGCTTTGAGTTGATCGTGGGAGTGAGGTAAGTGTCGTGGTTAACCTTGACTTGAGGGATTAAGACTTGTTTGTCTATTTTCTACATGTCTAATTGTTGAGTTCAACATATATGTAAGGTGACGAATACTTATGCGAGTTATTGGTCAAAGGCTGCTGGTGGAACTTGTTTCTTGTAGTCTATTTTTTTCCTTGATCATGATATCCATGCTTAGACTAGTTATTACTAAATTGATCATTCTTTTTGCATTTATGAGCTATATGTGATCTTTGAGTACTGCTTCTGAAAGTTGAGGTTTATATTGTGGAATCATTGTTGATGTAAGGCTTATTCTTGCTAATTCTATCCCCCTTTTGTTATATGTTCATTGTTACATTGTAAAGGAGAGCGTTAATGCACAAAGGGTGATGTCGTGCCATATATGAGTGTTAATGCACGAAGGGTGATGTCGTGCCATATGTGAGTGTTAATGTATGAAGGGTGATGTCGTGCCATATTTGTAAGTTAATATACGAAGGGTGATGTCGTGCCGTATCTATTGAATTATGATGAAAGTGAGAATAAAATTATGAAGGGTGTTGTCGTGTCGTTATTATTATTTCATAGTGAGGTTGAGAGTAAAATCATGAAGGGTGATGCCGTACAATTTTGTTCATTATGTTTAATCATTTTGCTGGTTAAATGCTTATTGACTATTTCTTGTTATCATTCCATGTTGTTGTTACCGTATTTTGCACCCTTTATCACATGTTCCCTCCCTATAGTACTTGTAAATCCTTTATTTTTTCTTATGTTGCTTGTATATTTCTGTCAAATTTATTTACGTGGGTGTCCTATCATAGCCTCGTCACTACCTCATCGAGGTTAGGCTCGACACTTACGGAGTACATTGGGTCAGTTGTACTCGTATTACACTCTACACTTCTTGAGCAGATTTTGGTTCTGGTCCCAGCTGTCCGTGACACATATCAACTCGGATTGGCATTCAGAGACTCAAGGTAGATCTGCTGGCGTCCGCAGACCTTGAAGCCCCCTTCATTTTCCCCTATTTTACTGTTCCTTTCGTTCATGACATTTGTATTTATTTCAAACCTATTTGTAGAGACTCTAGAAGCTCATGAATTGTGATTCGAGATCTGGGTTGTACTTAGATATTATTGTTTTTTATATTATTCTGCACTCAGTTTTGGTTTCATTTTTGCTTAATTGATTTTACTTATTGAAATTGATTATAATTACTTAAAGATTCTTTAATGTTCGCTTGCCTAGGAAGTAAAATGTTAGCCGCCATCACGGTCTCGAAGGTGGGAATTCCGAGTCGTGACAAGTTGGTATCAGAGCACTAGGATGCCTAGGTCTCACAAGTGACAAACAGGCTCAGTAAAGTTTGGAGGATCGGTGCGGAGATGCCTGTACTTATCTTCAAAAGGCTATGAAGTTTAGGAACAAATCTCACTTCTATTCTTCTCTGTCGTGCGATTTTATTATGTCATTGCTGATTGAACTCTTCTATTCTTGTCCTCCCAAACATGGCGAGAACATGTGCTACATCTTCAGCTAGAAAACAGCCGGAGCACTTAGTGGCACCTCCAACAAGGGATAGAGGTCGAGGTCGAGGTCGTATTAGAGGCCGAGGTAGAGGTAGAGCTCGAGCAGAAGCACCAGCAGTGGAGCCGCATGTGGGTTTAGATGAGGAGGTTCCAGCTCATATGATACCTATTTGACCAGCTCAGTTCTTGGAGGGGTTCAATGCCACCCATGTACTTCATGATGCTCTGGTCCGTTTGGTGGGCCTTATGGACAGTGTGGCCCAGGACGGTACATTTCCTACGGCACCAGCCATCTCTCATGTCGGGGGAGGAGCAGAGACTCCCGCTACTCATACTCTGGAGCATATTCCCCTCCATGTATCAAATACAAGCAGCCTTGCTAGCTGGGGTAGTTCAGCCGATTGTTCCGACACAGGCCGGTGATAGGACCGTCATGTCTTATGATGGCTTATTGAGATTGGAAAAATTTACTAAGCTCTTTCCAGTTCACTTTAGTGGTGCACCTTCTGAGGATCCACAGGATATATCTTGAATGATGTTATGAGGTGTTGCAGAACATAGGTATAGTTGAGACCAAGGTGGTCGATTTTGTTGTATTTCAGTAGACTAGTTCCGCCAAGAGGTGGTGGAGGCATTTATGTTGACCAGACCAGCTGGGTCACCTGCTCTTACTTGGGACCAGTTCTCTCATATCTTCCTAAAGAAGTTCCTCTCTATCACATTGAGAGAGGATTACCGTCGGCAATTCGAGCGTCTCCAGCAGGGTAATATGACTGTTACTCAATACGAGACTCATTTTGTGGATCTAGCTCATCATGCCCTTTCTTTGCTTCCTACTAAGAGGGAGAGAGGGTGAGGAGGGTTATTGATGCAATATCTCACCCTATCCATCTTTATATGTCCAAGGAGACTAGGTGTGAGATATCTTTTTAGGCGGCTGACAATGTCGCCAAGCGGATCGAGGTGGTTCTTGCATAGGAGAGAGGGAAGGGGTCTAATAAGAGGCCCCGTCATTCCGATGGGTTTAGTGGCGCCTTGTCTGGAGGAAGGGTACTTTTGGTAGGGTCCATCCTCCTAGGTCGTTTCATTCAACACTCCAGGCATCTTGTAGGGCTTCAGTTGGTAACAACCCTCATATGTCTCACGTCGATCAGCTAGCTTACAGTGCACCACCAGCTCCTATTGGTGCACCTGCACTCTAGAGTTTTCAGGGTGGTTACTCAGGTCGACAGGTACAGTTTCAGGGTCAGCCGTCATAGCAGCCGAGGTCCTGTTATACGTGTGGTGACCCGTGGCATATTCCTATATTTTTCCCTCGGGCACTAGGTAACTTAAAGCAGTAGAGTTCTCGTGCCATGGTTTTGGCACAGGTTGCTTCACCATTTTCCAAGCTAGCTAGAGGCATGGGTCAGGCAGCCAGATGTGGAGGTCAGGTTGTTAAAAGTGGAGGTCAGGCCATTTGAGGTGGAGGCCAGCCAATTAGACGTCGTCCAGGGACGTGGTTCAGAGTGGTGGGGCCCAGCTCCGATGTTATGCTTTCCCACCCAGGACTGAGGCTGAGTTATTTGAAGTTGTTATCACAGTTATTATTTCAGCTTTCCATAGGGATGCTTCAGTTCTATTTGATCCAGGATCTACTTATTCCTATGTGTCATCCTATTTTGCTTCATATCTGGTTGTGCCTCCTGATTCTTTGAGTGCTCAAGTGTATGTGTCCATAACTACGGAAGTTTATATTGTTTTATATCGTGTCTATCATTCGTGTGTGGTTACCATTGGGAGTCTCGAGACTAGAGTTGATCTCCTACTTCTCGATATGGTTGATTTTGATGTCATCTTGGGTATGGATTAGTTGTCACCTTATCATGCTATGTTGGATTGTCATGCCAAGACGATGACCTTAGCCTTGCCAGGGTCGCCTCGATTGGATTAGATAGATACTGATGGACATTCGATCATCAGGGTTATCTCTTATGTGAAGGCTCGGGATATGGTCAAGAAGGGGTGTGTGGCTTATTTGGCTTATGTTCGTGATTCAAGTGCGGAGGTTCCTTCCCTCGATTCGGTACCAGTTGTTCGTGAGTATCTATAGGTGTTTCCTGCAGATCTGCCAGGGAAGCCACCCGACAGAGATATTGGCTTCTTTATTTATTTGGCTCGGGGCACTCAGTCCATTTCTATTGCGCCATACCATATGGCCCCGCTAGAGTTGATGGAATTGAAGGAGCAGTTGCATGATTTTTTTGATAAGGGCTTCATTAGACCTAGTGTCTCGCCCTGAGGTGACCATGTGTTGTTTGTGAAGAAGAAAGATGGATCGATGAGAATGTGCATAGATTACCGGAAGTTGAACAAATTCACCATCAAGAACAAGTATCTGTTGCCGAGGGTTGATGACTTATTTGATCATCTTCAGGGGGTGCCAAGGTGTTTTCGAAGATTTATTTGAGGTCTGGCTACCATCAATTGAGGATTAAGGCATCTGATGTCCCTAATAAAACTATCCGGACTCGGTATGGGCATTATGAATTTCTAGTGATGTCATTTGGGTTGACAAATACCGCAACAACATTAATAGATTTTATGAACCGGGTGTTCAAGCCTTATCTAGATTCTTTTGTGATTGTGTTTATTGATGATATCTTGATCTACTCTCGCAATCGAGAGGAGCACGGGCAGCATATTCGGACCGTTCTTTAGACTTTAAGGGATAGCCAGCTATATGCCAAGTTTTCAAAGTGCGAGTTTTGGGTTGACTTTGTCGCTTTCTTGGGGCACGTAGTATAAGTAGAGGGAATTCAGGTGGATCCTACTAATATTGAGGCAGTTCAGAATTGGCCTAGACCCACTTCAACAACGGAGATCCGGAGTTTCTCGTGTTTAGCGGGTTATTGCTGTCGGTTTGTAGAGGGATTATCGTCTATAGCAACCCATTGACGATATTGACCAAGAAGGGTGACCCGTTAAGATGGCCAGATGAGTGTGAGGCGAGATTTCAGAAGCTCAAGATTTCTCTAACTACCTCACCAGTGTTGGTGTGCCCACAGGTTCAGGATCTTATACGGTGAATTATGATGCATCTCGGGTTGGGCTTGGAGCAGTACTCATAAAGGATGGCAGGGTGATTGCATTTATGCGGATTTTGAAGGTTCATGAGAAGAATTACCCTGTTCATGATCTAGAGCTGGAAACCGTTGTTCATGCGTTGAAGATTTGGAGGCACTATCTTTACGGTGTATCGTGCGAGGTTTTCACGGTTCATTAGAGTCTTCTGTATTTGTTCAAACAAAAGGATCTCAATTTAAGGCAAATGAGGTAGTAGGAGCTATTGAAAGACTATGTTATCACCACTTGTATCATCCCGGGAAGGCCAATGTGGTGGACAATGCCTTGAGTATAAAGGCAGCGAGTATGGGCAGCCTTGCATGCATTCCAGCCGGTGAGATACCGCTTGCATCCGCTATTCGGACTTTGCTTAATCAGTTCATGAGGTTTTATGTTTCATAGACTATTCTGTTCTAGCTTGTACAGATGTTAGGCCTTCTATGTTTGAGCTCATCAGAGAGTGGCAATATGATGCCCCTCAATTTCTTGTACTTAGAGACACGGTGCGACACAATGGTGCCAAGCAAGTTACTGTTGGAGATGATGGAGTATTGAGGATGCGGGGTCATATTTATGTGACTAATGTAGATGGACTTCATGAGTTGACCCTTGAGCACAGGTCCACAGTTCCCGTTATTCTATTCATCTAGGTGCCGCCAAGATGTATAAGGATTTGCGGCAACATTACTGGTGGACAAGGATGAAGAAGGATATAGTTTCATATGTGGCTCGGTGTCTAAATTTTCAGCAAGTAAAGTGTGAGCATTAGAGTCCTGGTGGTTTGCTTCAGAAGTTAAAGATCCCTGAGTAGAAGTGGGAGCGTATCACTATGGATTTTGTTGTGGGTCATTGTGGACAGGCTGACCAAGTCAGCACATTTCATTCATGTGGCAGTTACCTATTCTTCAGAGCGGTTAGCTTAGATCTTCATGGTGTGCCCATGTCAATCATTTATGATCGAGGTACGCAATTCACCTCGCACATTTGGAGAGATGTGAGTTGGGCACGCAGGTTGAGTTGAGCACATCATTTCATCCTCAGATGGACTGATAGTCCAAGCGTACTATTTAGATATTGGAGGATATGCTCCGCACTTGTGTTATAGACTTTGGAAGTTCGTGGGGTCAGTTCTTGCAACTCGCGGAGTTTTCCTACAACAACAGCTACCAGTCGAGCATTCAGATGGCCCCCTATAAGGCATTACATGATAGGAGATGTTGTTCGCCGGTTAGATGGATCGAGCCAGGGGAAGCTCGGTTGTTAGGTACAAATTTGGTACAGGATGTCTTGGATAAGGTCAAGATTATTCGGGATCGACTTCGCACATCTCGGTCCACGAACAAGAGTTGTACCGAACTTAGAGTTATTGATGGTGCATTCATGGTCGAAGAGAGAGTATTTCTTCGGGTTTCACCCATGAAGGGTGTGATGAGGTTCGGAAAGAAAGGCAAGTTGAGCCCTAGGTACATTGGACTCTTTGAGATTTTGGAGAGAGTGGATAATGTGGCGTACAGGCTGACATTGCCACCTAGTTTATCAGTATTCCATCCAGTATTCCATGTGTTTATGCTTCAGAAGTATCACGGTGATCCGTCCCATGTGTTAAACTTCATCTCAGTCCAATTGGACAAGCATATGACTTAAGAGGAGGATCTGATGGATTTTCTAACCCAGCAAGTTCAACAATTGAGGTCTAAGAGTTATCCTTCAGCTCGAGTTTAGTGGAAAGGTCAGCCCGTCGAGGTAGCTACTTCGGAGTCCGAGTCAGACATGCAGAGTAGACATCGAGACCTTTTCACCAGTCTAGGTACTTTTCTATGTCCGTTTGTGGACGAAAGGTTGTTTTAGAGGTGGAGAATGTGATGACCCGATAGGTTATCTAGAGTTTTAAACCCTAATTCTATGTTTTGATACCTCAAATATCTCGTTTTAGCCTTTCTTGATTTGCGTGCACAGTCTGGTATTTTTCGAAAAGCTTTTATGTTAAAATTTGATATTTTTCCTTAAAATACAGAGCAAGAGACTCCAAGAAAACAAACTAAATCATACATACGAAAGTTTCCCTACAAGAAGGGCTGGCTTCAACAACCCATAAGGGATGACTTATCAATCTACACTAATAGCTAATTTGTTTATAGTTGCAAACGTTTTCCTACAAAGGGGCTGGCTTCAACAACCCAAAAGGGACGGCTTATACTATAACCAACGTTAGCCGTTATAACTCAGAAAACTTTCGTACTACAATAACATAACTTTCTTAGAGTATTCTTACTCTATATTCTTACATGGACCGACGTTTCCATCCATTAGAAAGAAAGAACAAGAGGGAAATTTAGAAGGAACTCATATGTAATATATCACAAAGGTTTATAAAGGTTACAAGATGATCTTACAACTACTATATGACCTCCTTTATATATGACTAGGAGGTTATTAAAAGAAAAACTTATATTATAAAATAAACCTAGCTTACATGGAAAACCTATCTACACGTGGTTCCCTTTTTACATGTGAAGGACCTTAGGAAAAGAAACTAAAAAGCTCTTGAAAACAAGTGAAAAAGGTGATATATTCACGGTATAGCATGTTAAAGTATGTGGGAGGGTGTTAAAATAGGGTGTTGCATATGACGAAGCATGTGGAGGCATGTGGAAGCATGTGAAAGTGGGACCCGGATGGTATGGAAAGATGTGGAATTTTGTCTTGGCAGGGGTAGATTATTTTTTAGGATTTTTTGTTAGGTAATGTGGGATTATGGTGATATTAGCTGGGATTTACATAATTATCTTCCATTGATTCTCCCAGTTTATCTTTTAGGCTTCTTTTCAAAGATCTTGTGTAGTAACGCTTGGAACTTGACGGTTCTTCTTCGTTGTGTTCCTTCTCCTTTGTATTGAGGGATGTGATCCGCACCCTTAATCAGATGTCTTCAGTGATCTTTTCCCGGATGACTTCGTATGGCATTTGATATTACATTGATGCTTTTCAGACTTTTTTCCAGTGAGAATAAATGCTGGTATAATTCCAGCTCGCCCAATCTTTTGGCCATATCTCTCTCAGGATGCACATGTTTTGATGGAAGACAATTCTTTGTGCTTCACCATATTCTTCTTTCATGGATAAAATGGACAGGAGAAATTTCCACCAGAATGATGCCTCTGCTTGCGCCTGGAGTTTTCAATTAATAATCTTCACTGGCCTACGGAACATGAGTACCTTTGATTTGTAGGAATCATTGAAACATTTTATCCAATATCTTTGTAAGGACCCGTAAAAGTTTTAACCAAAAATTTTGGGATTTCGTGGTGCCAAGTTAGGTTTTAGGCATTAGTATAGTAGAAATTCTTCGCCGCGAGCTTACGGACTTTTTAGGTTGAACAGTACATTACGGACTTTGAGGAAAGTATTTCGCAAAAGAACGCGTTTCTACGGCCCATTATGCGGCCGCATAATCACTTTGCGGACCACATAACGGCCGAAAAGTGAAGTTGTAAATAGGCCAATTTTTAGGCCAGAAATTGGTGCAATTGAAATAAGGGATTCATAAACACAAGACTACGGCGTTTTCTCTTGGCATGGATGACGGTACATTGCGATACCAAGGGCGAATATGTGTCTCAAACGTTGATGGTCTTAGGGAAAGAATCATGGCAGAAGCGCATACTTCAAGATATTTCGTGCACCCAGGTTATACGAAAATGTATGATGATGTCAAAGAAGTTTACTGGTTGAATGACATGAAGAGGGGTGTGGCGAACTTTGTGGACAAATGATCAAACTGTCAGCAAGTGAAGGCCGAGCACCAAAGACCCAGTTGTATACATAAAATATAGAAATTCCAATATGGAAATGGGAAATGATCGATATGGATTTTGTGGTAGGGTTACCGTGCACTCCGCGTAAATTTCACTTAATTTGGGTGATCGTGGATCGACTCACGAAATCAGCACACTTCCTACCAGTTAAATCCACTGACACAACGGAGCAGTATGCTCAATTGTATATCAAGGAAATAGTCAGGCTTTATGGCACTCCGGTTTCCATCATTTCGATAGCGGGGCCAAGTTCACAGCTAATTTCTGGAAGAAATTTCAGCAAGGTTTGGGTACGCAGGTAAATCTTAGCACGACTTTCCATCCACAGACCGACGGGCAGGAAGAGCGGACTATTCATACGCTTGAGGACGTGTTGGGTGCTTGTGTACTTGACTTCAAGGGTAGCTGAGATGATTATATTCTGTTTATAGAATTTGCTTATAACAACAGCTTCCATGCCAGTATTCAGATAGCGTCGTTTGAGGCCTTGCATAGTAGAAAATGTAGATCGCCGATTGGGTGGTTCGACGTTGGAGAAGCTGAACTAATAGGACCAGACTTTGTGCTTCAGTCTATGGAGAAGGTTAACATCATAAAAGAGCGGTTGAAAACTGATCAGAGTCGTCAGAAATCCTTTTCCGATGTTCGTCGTAGAGACTTAGAGTTCAAAGAAGATGATTGGGTGTTCTTGAAGGTATCTCCTATGAAGGGGATCATGCGGTTTGGAAAAAAGAGATATTAAGTCCGATGTATGTCGGGCTATATAGAATCATTCAAAGGATAGGTCAGGTAGCATACAAGCTTGAGCTACAACCTAAGATGTCATTAGTGCACCCGGGATTTCATGTATCCACGTTGAAGAATGTAGATGGAGATCCTTCCGCTATTGTGCTGGTTGAGACCATTGAGGTTAATGAAGAGTTTTCATATGAAGAGATTCTAGTTGCTATTCTTGATAGACAGGTCTGAAATTTGAGAAAAAAGGAAATTGCATCCGTGAAGGTATTATGGCGAAACTAGCAAGTCGAAGAAGCTACTTGGGTAGTCGAGAATGAAATGAAAAAGAAGTACCCCCATTTGTTTGAATAGCCATGTAGTAGCCCTATAATGTTGTTCCCACAAATTTTGTATTACTTGTTCAGCTAATGTAAAGACACTTCTTTCTAGTTACACGTTCATTATGAGGCCTCGGTTGGTGTTATTTTGTGTTCTGTTGCGTTATTTGATCATATATATGATGTTGTTAAGCTGTGTTTATGTGGCTTTCTGACTAGTGGATAGGACTAGTTACAAAGGGAACACTGGCGAAATTTAAAAAAATATAGGAAGTTAGACAAAATTTAGAGTTGATGGTATATAGTATTAAAACTGATGCAGTATAAGGCTATTAAGTGAACCCCGATCCTCATTCAAGGATGAATGATCTTAAGTGGGGGAGGATGTAAGGACGCGTAAAAGTTTTAACAAAAGTTTTTTGGATTTCGTGGTGACAAGTTAGATTCATGCGTTAGTATAGTAGAAATTTTTCGCCGCGAGCTTACTGACTTTTTGGACTGAACAATACATTATGGACTTGGAGGAAAATGATTGTCAGAAGAACGTGTTTCTACGGCCCATTATGCGGCCGCATAATCACTCTACGGACCGCATAATGGATGCATAGTGAAGTAGAAAATTGGCCAATTTTGAGGCCATTTATGCGATCGCATAATCGCTTTGCGGGCAGCATATTGATCGCATATGCACCTTGGAAGTTCTGCAGTGCATTATGCGACCGCCGAACAGGTGCGGACCGCATACTGGTTGCATACCCAGTCAGAAAAATTAAGGCCCTTGAGGGTTATTTCTACGGTCACTTTGCGGACCACATAACATATATCAGTCACATATGCGACTGCAGACCTGTGTCAGGGCACCCATTTCCTTAATTTAAACCCCGACCCCCATTCTGTTAAAACACCCCCCTTAGGCCATTTTGAGAATATTTTTCTGATAGTTAGAGTGAGGGAAAAGGATCATAGAAAGAGGAAGTGGTCTTCATCAATTGTTCTTCAATCCTTTCCAAAACACCTTGAATATTAACAAGAAAGGCACCTAGGTCTCCTTCCCAACAGGTAAGCTTCTATCACCCAAGATCTTAATTACACAATGTAGCTATAATAGGCAATTAGTGACGTAATTCATGGGGATAACATTGTTTACCTTGCATGCATGTGATCCTAAGTTAGGTAGGGGGAGTGTTAAAACAAAGATAGGAAAGAATGGGAAATGGGTTGGGGTAATCATTCACTAGAAAGGGACCATGGAACCTTAATAAGCACATATTGTATGATATAATGCTCAAGTGAGATAGGACTATAATTGTATTCATAATTATGGGTTAAATTGTGCTACATTGTTAAATAGATTGAAAGTTCTAAGGGTTCCGTAACTTTTTGTAGGATTAAGGTATGTATGGCTAACTCTCTTCTTCTTAGAATCAAACCCCTGGTATCCCAATATTTGGTGTAAGTTCCTAACTTGATCATACTAGAATTGGTTGCCTCAATGGTTGTGTTGAAAGATTTATGTTCCATAATTGTTCTTAATGTTTACCATGTCATCATACTATTTGAAAAATGTGTTAAAAGTGAGGAGTGTGAGTTAAGGAAGTTTAAGAATTCATGTCAAGAGTCGAATATGTTACACTGCATGTTTTCGTACGTCGTAAGTCAATTGATGTGAGCTCAGAAATAAGATTATATTTGGAAGCATATAAAGTAAGTTAATCATGTTACTTTGGAGGTTACAAATATTTAATATCATGAATAACGAGTACCAAGAGGGTTGGAAAGCTTAGAAGCTAAACCAATTGAAGAAAATAAGTTTCATCGAAAGTCGACGAGTTTGGAATGTTATAACATGTACTTTAGGGTGAGGCTATGGTTCATTACATGATAAAGAGGTTATTCTATGAGTTAAGTTTTTCATATGATAATCGTGTGCGATATTTTGAAGTCAAGCAAGTTGGGGAACAAAAGTTGGAAAAGGTCTTCACAAGTTACATTCATAAATTTGTTGAAACTTAGGTCAAATGTAGCTGAGATTTTCTCCGAATATACTTGGAATTAGGGGACGATATACCTACCAAAGTGAAGGTCTACGCGTGTAGTTTCCAATGCATTAAGCCGTTCATCGGTACGACATAGGAGTAGAGAGGTATTTGCAGTTTCACAAGAATGCGCAAACATCATAAGTGACAAGTAGGTGTATCACTAAAGCTTTTTGAGCAATACATTTAGTGTGTTATATGAGGTCTTATTGGGATATATTGTATATCAAATTGAAGGTCTTGGAATTTAATTTCCAACGCTCTTAATCGTTGGTTCATACGACATACAGATAAAAGATATAAGCGTCGAAAGATGGGCCAATGCTAGGGTGCCAAGCTAGCACCTCTTTGACTTTTCCAAAGTTGATATATATAAGTCTTAGGTCGGCTTTCTCTTAATTTTACATAATAACACAACCAGAGAACACCCATAAACATATCCTTAATCTCTCTTCTAGTGTTTCAAAAAAGATTATCATCTCGGGCATGAAATCAAGAAGTGATAACATCAAAACGATCCCTACGACGTAAGTGTCATTATACCGCCTCTCTTTTTTTCTTTTTAGTTAGAGTTTTGGTTGATAATTCATAGTTAAGAAACATCTAATATCTTTATTTAAGTGTTTAAATATCAATTAAGGTTGATAAATGTGTTTCCTAATAGTTAGAACTCACGGGATGGTGATCGGAAGCCATGAGTTCGAGTTATTTGACTTATAGCAGACTGTTTTGTGGACTATTTTGTGTTACTGTTGGGCTGTGTGTTTTATTGTTTTGTGGAGTCTTGGAGGAGGAAGGGTGTGGAGAAACACCGTATAGATTTAGGGTGGTGGTCTAGTCGTTCATCGTAATATTTCCGGGTCGTTTGACACAACTACGATGGTCGTTTTGTGTATGAAGAGATTGTGGTGTGTTGGGCTATTTTGCAGTATTTTGTGTTGTATATTAGGCTGGAAAATGATGTATATATGTTATTGTTATTGTGTTCTAGTGTTTTTTGTGTTATCTTGAATTTGGAGGAAGTAAGGATAATAGGGGAGATGCTGCCCGTTTTTATACAAAATAAGCTTATCGTTCGTTGTGCGATAGTTGTACCGTTCGTAACTTAATAATATTATTTTTATCGTTGTTGTAGATTAAGGTGCGAAGAGGAGAGTTCAACTATGTGCGTGGAAAGATTGTGATAAGGTATGTTTTGGCATGATATAAAGTGAAACGAACGTAAACGATACGCTATTTCATAATGAATCTACTCCTAGAAACTAAGGTTGTTCATGTTGTTCTTTCCTTACAAAGTTATTCTATGAAAGTATGTACGATACTGGAGTCCTCGTGAAGTTCATATTGATGGTATGATGTCCAAAATGTTAATCGAAGGTGCAACTATCTTACGTCACTCTGAAAGGTTTAGAGCGTGATTCCATGAGTCCAGCATTCATTATATGTAGTAGCTATTTTACTCTACCAAGCCGCTCTATAGTCGGCCGGTTACAACACCTATTGTGCAACCACTGATCAAGTGGGTTTTGTCTTGACCCAAATTCCCAACCTTAGGGACCGTGATGGCGCCTAACACCACACTTGCTAGGCAAGCGAATGTTAGAAGTCGATTAACTAATTTACTTAATTAATTACTTAAGCATAAATAAATAAATAAAAAATGAACTTAAAATAATTTCCAACAAAGTTAAAATAAAATAATAATAATAACCAATTAAATAAAACGAACCACGAAATAACTATATAAATAAATCTAAGACTACCCCAGGTTCTGGTGTCACAATCCACGAACTACTAAAAGAATACTACAAATAATGGGCTGAAAGAAAATCATGTTATTGTTCGGAATAAAATGAAACAACGTCTATTAAATAGGAGAAGACTCTCGGGATCAATGGACGCCGACAGATATACCTCGTGTCTCCAAATGAATGAACGGGTGCTCTAGTAAATTCTACTGACGGCTAGTACCTGGATCTGCACAAAAGAGTGAAGAGTGTAATATCAGTACAACCTACCCCGTGTACTGAGTAAGCGTCGAGCCTAACCTCGACGAAGTAGTGATGAAGCTAAGGCGGGGCATTAGAAATATAACCTGTCACAATAATAATTAACAAGGCAAGAAAGAAATCTAAAACAATTTATAATAATAACTACAGTAACAATTTAAATTAACTCAATCACCTCTTTCCAGATCTCAGCTATGTCCAATTCTCAAATAATTTCCATGTTTCCAAACTTTAACTTTAAGCAAAAATAGTGTCAAAATATATAAAGAATAGTAAAATAAACATTTAAGATTTTCAAAACTTTATTTTCTTTGAAAATCAGTAAAATATAAATGTCCTCCCTTATCGCTCCTTGTTGCGGCGTGCAACCCGCTCCCACCTGTCCTCCCTTATTTCTTCTCCCTAAATATATCACCCTTATTACTCTTCTTGCGGCGTGCAACCCAATCCCACCTGTCCACCCTTATCACTCCTTGTTGCGGCGTGCAACCCGCTCCCACCTGTCCTCCCTTATTTCTTCTCCCTAAATATATCACCCTTATTACTCTTCTTGCGGCGTGCAACCCAATCCCACCTGTCCACCCTTATCACTCCTTGTTGCGGCGTGCAACCCGCTCCCACCTGTCCTCCCTTATTTCTTCTCCCTAAATATATCACCCTTATTACTCTTCTTGCGGCGTGCAACCCAATCCCACCTGTCCACCCTTATCACTCCTTGTTGCGGCGTGCAACCCGCTCCAACCAGACATATCATATTAATTTATTCATAAATTCCACAACTCAGGCCAAGCCTTTCATAATATTTTTGTCTCATCAATTATAAGGAAGAAACTGTATATTTTCTCATAACTTCATCAATATCCTCTCAACCATGAAACCAACAGGAGCATCAAAATATACATATATTTTGTAAAAACAATGCCAAACATCTCAACCGTTTTAAACCACAAGAAAAACCAGCTAAAGCAACCAATACTCCTTCCAAAATAACCACAACAATATCTAAGAACAAAATAATAACGCCAAACAGTCATAGAAACAATAATGAACATATAACAATTAAGACAATAGTCAATTAAGTTGGGAACGGGAAAAGGGATCATGTTTAACAGACAATTTTGGTGGTGCATAGATACTCGTCACCTCACCTATACACCACGCCCATGCATTTCACATAGCACACAAGTGGGGAGTCCTATTCCCTCAAGTCAAAGTTAGACCAAACACTTACCTTAATTACGCAGGCCACTCACTACTCAATTATTGCTTTTCCTTTTGAATTCACCTCTAACTTGCTCGAATCTAATCACAATTGACTTAATATCATTAACTAATGCTTAAGGAACTAACTTTATTGAAAATTATAATTTTTCCTAAGTATTCTAAAAAAAATAAAAACCCGATCCAGGGCTTGCTTGGTCTAAACTCGGGGTTCGGACCAAATTATGTTTACCCATTCAACCACGAACCCAAATATGCTATTAGTTTTGAAATCTGACCTTAATTCGATGTAAAAATTCGATTTTTATAAATTCCCTAATTCTACCCAAAGACTCAATTTTTACCATGAAAATTCTGTGTTTTTTCTATAAAAGTGATGAAAAACAGTAAGGAATGTAAAGAACAAAGTTTGAAATTAATTACCTATGACTTGTGATGAAGATTGTTGAAGAAAATCGCTTTTAGGACTGAAAGCCTCGAAAGTTTGGTGATGAAGAAGGTCTGCCCGATTTTTAAAAGGTATTTATATTAGCTGGACAGGAGACCTATGCGTTCACACTGGGGGGGGGTGCGTTCGCATAGAACAACAATGACCTCCCCATATTTTACTCTATGTTCGCACTGGGGGGGGGGGGGGCTTTCGCAATGCATTAAATACCTATGCACTGACATCAAAGAAAACCAGCAATCTTTCAAGTGTAAAAATATCCCGTGGTCTGCCCGAAACTCACCCGAGCCCTCGGGGCCCTAAGCAAAACATGCACGCAAGTTTAAAAACATCATACGGACTTGCTCGTGTGATCAAATCATAAAACTAACATTTAAAACTATGAATTAAACCTCAAAACTCATCATTTTCAACAAGAACTCTTAAAGTTCAAAATTTCTCAACCGGGTGTTCGAATCACGTCAAACAAACTCTGTTTTTCACCAAATTTCACAGTTAACCTTTTAATATCATAACAAATCTGTACCGCGCTCCAGTACCAAAATACAAGCCCGATAAAAATGATTTTAAATATTATTTCTTTTCTTTAATTCATCAATATTTCAGCAAAACAATTTCTTTCAAAGATTGATTTCTAAGGCTCGGGACCTCGGAATTCATTTCCAGGCATACACCCGAGTCCCGTATTTTACTGCAGACCTCCCGGGATGGTCAGAATACAGATCCGGGTCTGTTTACTCAAAATGTTGACCAAAGTCAACTTTTATCAAATTAAAATTCTAGAAATCACTATTTCTCATATTTTCACATAAAAGCTTTCCGGTTCCATGCCCGGACTGCGCACGCAAATCGAGGTTCATCCTCAAACGGACATAAAAATTTACCTGAATTTGCAAAAAAGTGTCGATATCTACTCTGCATGTCCGACTCGGACTCCCAGGTAGCTGCCTCAACGGGCTGGCCTCTCCACTGCACTCGAACTGAAGGATAACTCTTAGATCTCAACTGGAGAACCTACTGGTCTAAAATAGCTACCAGCTCCTCCTCATAAGTCAAGTCTTTGTCCAACTGGACAGAGCTGAAATCTAACACGTTGAACGGGTCTCCATGATATTTCTAGAGCATAGACACATGGAATACCTGATGAACTGAGGATAACCCTGGAGGCAATGCAAGTCTATAAGCTACCTCCCCCACCTTATCAAGAATCTCAAATGGCCCAATATACCTAGGGCTCAACTTACCTTTCTTCCCAAATCTCATAACACCCTTCATAGGAGACACATAATGCAATACTCACTCTCCAATCATGAATGTCACATCACAGACCTTTCGATCGGCATAACTCTTTTGCCTAGACTGAGTTGCACGAAGTCTCTCCTTAATAATCTTGACCTTATCTAAGTCCTCCTGAACTAAGTCTGTCCCCAACAACTGAGCCTCTCCCGGCTCAAACCATCCCACTGGCGATCTGCATCGTCCACAATATAACGCCACATAAGGAGCCATCTGAATGCTCGACTGATAACTGTTATTATAAGCAAACTCCGATAAAGACAATTGATCCCATGAACCTCCAAAATCAATAACACAAGGCGGAGCATGTCCTCCAATGTCTGAATGGTACGCTCGGACTGCCCGTCAGTCTGAGGGTGAAATGCTGTACTCAACTCTACTCGGGTAACCAACTTACGCTGAACTGCCCAGAGCAGATTGAAGTAAACTGCATACCCCGATCAGAAATGATAGACACGGTCACCCCATGAAGGCGAACAATATCCCGAATATACAACTCCGCCAACGGCTCTAAAGTATAAGTACTAGCCACAAGAATTAAGTGTGCTGACTTAGTCAGCCTATCCACAATAACCCAAACCGCATCAAATTTCCTTTGAGTCTATGGGAGCCCAACCACGAGGTCCATAGTGATGCGCTCCCACTTCCACTCAGGAATCTCTATCTACTGAAGCAAACTGCCAGGTCTCAGATGCTCATACTTTACCTGCTGACAATTTAAGCAACGCGCCACATAGGCCACAATGTCCTTTTTCATCTTTCTCCACCAATAATGGTGCTTCAAATCTTTGTACATTTTTGCTGCACCTGGGTGAATAGAATACTTGGAGCTGTGAGCCTCCTCAAGGATCAACTCACGAAGGCCATCAACATTAGGCACATATAACCTACCCTGCATCCTCAAAACGCCGTCATCTCCAACGGTAACCTTTTTGGCATCACGGTGTCGAACTGTGTCCCTAAGGACCGCCAAATATGGGTCATCACCCTGCCGCTCCCGAATACGATCAATTAGAGAAGACCGAGCGAAATACAAGCTAGAACATTGCGGGGCGAAATGTCCAACTTCACGAACGGATTAGCCAAAGTCTGAATGCCTGAAGCCAACGGTCTCTTGCCAGCTGGAATATACGCAAGACTACCCATACTCACCGCCTTTCTACTCAATGCATCGGCCACCACATTGGCCTTACCCGGGTGATACAATATGTTGACATCATAATCTTTTAACAACTCTAACCATCTCCACTGCCTCAAATTTAGATCTTTCTATTTGAATAAGTACTAGAGGCTGCGATGGTTAGTAAAAATCTCACACGGCACGCCATAAAGATAATGCCTCCAAATCTTCAAAGCATGAACGATGGCTGCCAACTCTAAATCATGAACATGGTAATTCTTCTCATGGACTTTCAATTGACGAGACGCATACACAATCACCCTGCCATCCTGCATCAACGCTGCTCCAAGGCCAACTCGAGAAGCATCACAATACACCGTGAAAGAACCCGAATCTGATGGTAACACCAACACAGGTGCTGAAGTCAAGGCTGTCTTGAGCTTCTGAAAGCTCGCCTCACACTTATCTTACCATTTAAATGGGGCACCCTTCTGAGTTAATTTAGTCATTGGGGTTGTTATGGATCCATTTAAATGGGGCACCCTTCTGAGTCAATTTAGTCATTGGGGCTGTTATGGATGAGAACCCCTCCACAAAATGATGGTAGTAACCAGCCAAACCAAAGAAACTCCTAACCTCCGTAGTTGTAGTGGGTCTAGGCCAGTTCTTGACTGCCTCTATCTTCGTAGGATCAACCTGAATACCCTCAGCTGATACAATATGACCCAAAAAGGCTACTGAATCTAACCAGAACTCACATTTAGAAAACTTGGCATACAACTGATTATCTCTCAAAGTCAGGAGTGCTATACGGAGATGCTGCTCATGCTCTTACCGACTGCGGGAGTATATAAGAATGTCATCAATGAACACGATCACGAAAGAGTCCAGATGGGGCTTGAAAACCCGATTCTTCAAATCCATAAAGGCTGTTGGAGCATTAGTCAGCCCAAAAGACATAACCAAAAATTCATAATGTTCGTATCTCGTCTGAAAGGCTGTCTTAGGAATATCAGACGCCGTAATCTTAAGTTGATGATAGCCTGACCTCAAATCAATTTTTGAAAACACTCTAGCACCCTGAAGCTTATCAAATAGGTCATCAATTTTCGGCAACGAATATTTATTCTTAATAGTAACCTTATTCAGCTGCCTGTAGTCTATGCACATTCTCATCGACCCATCTTTCTTCTTTACAAAAACAACCGGTGCACCCCATGGCGAGACACTGGGTCTTATGAAACCCTTATCTAGCAAGTCTTGCAACTGTTCTTTCAACTCTTTCAATTCTGGGTGGGGCCATCCGATATGGAAGAATGGATATGGGCTGAGTACCCCGAGCCACATCAATACAGAAATCAATATCCCTTTAGGGCGGCATACTCGACAGTTCTGCAGGAAATACCTCAAGAAACTCACGCACGATAGGAACTGACTCTATAGAAGAAACCTCGGCATCGAAATCACGAATATGAGCCACATAAGCTAAACACCCTTTCTCCACCATGTGGCGAGCCTTAGCATATAAAACTACCCGTCTGGGAGAATGACCAGGAGTCCCTTTTCATTCTAATCGAGGCAACCCCGGTAAGGCTAATGTAATTGTCTTGGCGTGAAAGTCTAAAATGGAATAATAAGGCGACAACCAATCCATGCCCAATATAATATCAAAGTCAACCATGTCTAGAAGTAAAAGATCAACACTAGTTTCATGACCTTCAATGACTACCACGCACGAACGATATAATCCATTTACCACAATAGCATCCCACACCGGTGTAGACACATAAACAGGAACACTCAAGGGATCACGGGGCACATTCACATACGAGGCAAAATAGGAGGAAACATACGAATACGTAGACTCCGGATCAAACAAAAAGGAAGCAGCTCTATCACAAACTGAGATGATACCTGTAATAACAGCGTCAGAGGATTCTGCCTTAGGCCTAGCTTAAAAAGCATATAGTCAGGGTTGAGCCCCATCACCCTAAACAAAACCTTGGGGAGGACCTCCACCTCTAGCAGGCTGACCTCCAATTCTAGCTATATGTCCTCCACCTCTAACATTCTGGCCTCTACCTCTAACTACCCGACCCCTGCCCCTTGTTGGCTGGGCAGGTGGTGCTACAGCTGGTGCCGGAACTATGTCACAAGAACCCTGGTACTGATGCTGATTACTCAGAAACCTTGGACAAGCTCTCCGAACATGCCCGTATTCACCACACTCGAAACATCCCTCCTGATATGTGGACTAACGTTGACGAACCGGCTGACCACGATAATAAATCTGCAGAGGAGGTGCTCTAATAGGAGCTGAAGGAGTACTGTAGACTGGCTGAGCAGAAAAAGGTACATAATAACCACGACCCCCCGAAGTACCATGTGAAACCTGTAGTGCTGAATGGAATGGCCTGGATGAATAGCCTCTACTAAATAAAGTCCCACCTCCAAGTTAGGCACCACTGAAAACACCGAAATGACAAGGTCTCTTGTCTGACCCCTGACCTCCCATCCCAAGAACTAACTCAACCATCTTAGCTATATTAGCTGCATCCTGAAGAGAAATCTCGGACCCTATTTCCTTGGCCATCTGCAACCTGATGGGCTGAGAAAGGCCATCAATAAACCGTCTGACCCTCTCCCTCTATGTGGGAAATATAAGAATAGCATGTCTAGCCAGATCCACAAAATGAGTCTCATACTGACTCACAGTCATATTACCCTACTAAAGTCGCTCAAACTAACGACGCTTATCCTCTCGAGTAGTGACAGGTAAGATTTTATCCAAAAAGAGATGACAGGATTGATCCCACGTCAGAGCAGGTGATCCAACTGGCCTAGTCAACAAATAGTATCTCCACTATTTCTTGGCAGAACCAGTCATTTGGAAAGCTGCAAAATCGATCCTAATCGTATCCAAAATACCCATATTACGCAACACCTCATGACAACTATCCAGATATTCCCGTGGATCCTCTGAAGTAGCACCACTGAAATGGACATGAAATAGCTTACTGAACCTGTCAAGTCTCGATAAAGCATCCGATGACATGGTTGCCCCATTAGCAGGCGGCACTACTGCAATTGGCTGAATTACCCCAACGGGATTGGCTACTGGGGTCTGAACCTGAGGAGTATTCTGAATTGGAGTGTGGGTAGTAGGAGTCAGGACCCCTCCTCTAGCCTGAGATACGGTTGCTGCAATAGAAAAGGTGCCAGTCTGGGCCACGCTCTCCATAAGGACAACTAAACGAACCAAATCATCCTGAAGAACTGGGGTAGCAATAAACTCCTCGGGAACTTGAGCTGGTCCCGCTGGACCAGTCTGAGCCGGAACCCCCTCATAAATCTCAATCTGGGGTTCCGCAGTTATGGTTGCTCCCTGAGCAATGAGCTGATTCCTGCCCCTGCCTCGGCCGCTGACGTGGCCTCGGCCTCTTCCCCTAATAGGAGCTGCTGCTACTAGAGGTCCGAAATTCTGGTCAGCGCAAGATGAAGCACGTGTTGTCGCCATCCGCGAGAGAATAGAAGAATCCAAATTAGTATTTGAGGTACAAGAACCGCACGATGGAATCGAAGTTAAAATGAAGTTGTTTCCTAACTCAATAGCCTTTGAGAGATAAGTACAGACATCTCCATACCGATCTTTCAGACTCTACTAAGCTTGTTCGTGGATTGTGAGACCTAAGTAAACCTAGTGCTTTGATACCATCTTGTCACGACCCAAATTCCCAATCTTAGGGACCGTGATGGCGCCTACCACCACACTTGCTAGGCAAGCCAATGTTAGAAGTCGATTAACTAATTTCCTTAATTAATTACTGAAGCAAAAATAAATAAATTTAAAATGAACTTAATTAAAATAATTTCCAACAAAGTTAAAATAAAATAATAATAATAATAATAACCAATTAAAGAAAATGAACCACGAAATAACTATATAAATAACTCTGAGACTACCCCAGGGTCTGGTGTCACAATCCACGAACTACTAAAGAATACTACAAATAATGAGCGGAAAGAAAATCATGTAACTGTTCTAAATAAAATGAAACAACGTATATTAAATAGGAGAATACTCTCGGGATCTGCGGACGCCGGCAAATATACCTCGTGTCTCCAAATGAATGAACGACTGCTCTAGTAAACTCTACTGATGGCTAGTACCTGGATCTGCACAAAAGAGTGCAGAGTGTAGTATCAGTACAACCTACCCCATGTACTGAGTAAGTGCCGAGCCTAACCTCGAAGAAGTAATGACGAGGCTAAGGCGGAGCATTAGCAATATAACCCGTCAGAATAATAATTAAAAAGGTAAAAAAGAAATCTAAAACAATTAAATAATAATAACTACAGTAAAAATTTAAATTAACTCAGTCACCTCTTTCCAGGTCTCAGCTATATCCAATTCTCAAATAATTTCCAAGTTATCAAACTTTAACTTTAAGCAAAAATAGTGTCAAAATATATAAAGAATAGTAAAATAAACATTTAAGCTTTTCAAAACTCTATTTTTTTTTAAAATCAGTAAAATATAAATGTCCTCCCTTATCGCTCCTTGTTGCTGCGTGAAACCCGCTCCCACATACCCTCCCTTATTGCTCCTCCCTAAATATATCATCCTTATTACTCCTGTTGCGACGTGCAACCCGATCCCACCTGTCCACCCTTATCACTCCTTGTTGCGGCGTGCAACCCCCTTCCACCAGACATATCATATTAATTTATTCATAAATTCCACAACTCAGGCCAAGTCTTTCATAATATTTTTGTATTAACAATTATAAATAAGAATCTGTATATTTTCTCATAACTTCATCAATATCCTCTCAACCATGAAACCAACAGGAACATCAATATATATATATATATATATATATATATATATATATATATAAATATATATTGTAAAATCAATGCCAAACCTCTCAACCATTTTAAACCATAAGGAAAACCAGCTAAAGCAACCAATACTCCTTCCAAAAGAACCACAACAATATCTAACAACAAAATAATAAGGCCAAACAATCATAGAAACAATAATGAACATATACCAATTAAGACAATAGTCAATTAAGTTGGGAACGGGCAAGGGGATCATGTTTAACAGACAATTTGGGTGGTGCATAGATACTCGTCACCTCACCTATACACCACGCCCATGCATTTTACATAGCAAACAAGTGGGGAGTCCTATTCCCTCAAGTCAAAATCAGACCAAACACTTACCTCAATTTCGCAGGCCACTCACTGCTCAATTATTGCTTTTTTCTTTTAAATTCACCTCTAACTTGCTCGAATCTAATCACAATTTACTTAATATTATTAACTAATGCTAAAGGAACTAACTTTATTAAAAAATATAATTTTTTCTAAGTTTTCTCAAAAAAAGTGAAAACCCGACCCCAGGCCCGCTTGGTATAAACTCGGGGTTCGGACCAAATTACCTTTACCCATTCACCCACGAACCCAAATATGCTATGAGTTTTGAAAATTTGATTTTTATAAAATTCCCTAATTCTACCGAAACCCCCTATTTTTACCATGAAAATTCTGTGTTTTTGCTTTAAAAGTGATGAAAAACAAAGTTTGGAATTGATTACCTATGACAGAAAATCGCTTTTAGGGCTAAAAACCTCGAAATTTTGGTGAAGAAGAAGGTCTGTCCGGTTTTTAAAAGGTATTTATATTATCTGGACAGGAGACCTATGTGCTTCGCACTGGGGGTGCGTTCACATAGAACAAAAATGACCTACCCCTCTTTTACTCTATGCGTTCTTATTGGGGGGGGGGNAAATATGACCTCCCCCTATTTTACTCTATGCGTTCGCACGGGGGTGGGGGGTGCGTTCGCAATGCATTAAATACATGTGCACTAACATCAAAGAAAATTAGCAATCTTTGAAGTGTAAATACATCATGTGGCCTTCCCGAAACTCACCTGAGCCCTCGGGGCTCTAAGAAAAACATGCACGCAAGTCTAAAAACATCATACGGACTAGCTCGTGCGATCAAATCATGAAAATAACATGTAAAACTATGAATTAAACCTCAAAACTCAAAATTTCTCAACCGGATGTCCGAATCACGTCAAACAAACTCTGTTTTTCAACAAATTTCACAGATAACCTTTTAATATCATAACAAATTTTTACAGGGATCCAGAACCAAAATACGGGCCTGATACCAATGATTTTAAACATTATCTTTTTTCTTTAATTCATCAATATTTCAGCAAAATATTTTCTTTCAAAAATTGATTTCTAAGGCTCGGGACCTCCGAATTCATTTCCGGGCATACGCCCGAGTCCCGTATTTTACTACGGACCTCCCGGGATTGTCAGAATACGGATCCGGGTCCGTTTACTCAAAAGTTTGACCAAAGTCAACTTTTATCAAATTAAAATTTTAGAAATCACTATTTCACATATTTTCATATAAAAACTTTTCAGTTTCATGCCTTGACTGCGCACGTAAATTGAGGTATTTAAATTTAGTCTTTTTATGGCTATTAAACATGAAACAGAGTCTAAGTTTATAATATGACCCTTGGGTCATCACAGGTTTACCGAGCTCCACGTGGCCGGGTATGATTCTACCGAGCCTTATGATCGCCGGGTATGTTTTTACCGAGTCCTCTTCGAGGCCGGGTATAATATGATGATGATGATGCCCATAGAGGCAGATGTTTTTAAAAGATTATGTATATATATGTATCACGCAATTCATGTCACTGTCTTTCAGAGTCTCTCAGATGCTACAAGTTGTATCTCCTACATCTCTCTTTACATTACTGTTCTTAGTTATGCTAATCTGCCTTACATACTGAGTACTTTATTCATGCTGACGTCCCTTTTGCTTGGGGACGCTGCGTTTCATGCCCACAGGTCCCGATAGATAGGTTGACAGTCCTCTTAGTAGGCTATAAACTCAGCGGAAGGTGTTTTTGCACTCCACTTGCTCCGGAGTTTCCTATTTGATCAGTATGATTGGAAAATGAATTGATTGGTATGTCAGGGCCCTATCCCGACCTTTTTGATGTTTATGTACTCTTAAGAGGCTTGTAGACAAATGTCAAGTATATGGATACTTGTATGGCCTTCTGGGCCTTTGTTTTGAGTTTACAAATCGTCATGTTAGCCTTATAGGCGCGTATGTCACGTATATAAGTTTCTATATTATGTTAAGTCGCCATATGTCTAACATTCCCTTATGTTTTGTTTCTATTATGTCATGATGACCATTTTGGTACATTTACCCATGATAGTATGATAAGAAAGATATGTATGTTGGTACTCGGTTGAGTAAGGTACTGGGTGCCTGTCGCGGCCTATAGGTTGGGTCGTGACAAAAGTGGTATCATAGCAGTTTTGTCCTAGGGATGTCTACAAGTCGTGTCTAGTAGAGTCTTGTTTATGGGTGTGTTGTGCACCACACTTATAAGCAGGAGGCTACAGGGCATTTAGGACTATTACTCTTTCTTCTTACTCTAGATCGTGTGGTAGAGCTCAGTCGTAAGAATTCAATTTCCTCAATTCTATATTATTCATGAACGATGGTGCTTACATCTAGAAAGACAGTTGGTAATAGATTGAATGTGGCTGTGGAAGAGTTGAGTTTCAAGAACTCAATTTTGCATCATGCTTATGATTAGTAAATGTGAGGTCTTCAACAAATCATGTGTGTACGAAGATGTGTAAGTTTCTTAATAAGGAACTCTAAGGCAAGAATATCTATCTACTCATATGGTAAAAAGAAATAAGAGAATCAGAAGGTAGATGCAAGTTTCAGCAAAAACAAAAAGCAAGATGAAGAGGGGTACGAGGTACCTAGTTAATAAAGATTATCAGTATTTATAATTCAGGCACAAAAATATCAGCATTTTAAGTTACTTTCAACAGTAACAAAGATATCTACAATTGTTCATACCAATCTCAATTACTCCCTATGGGAGCTAAATGACATAATTGAAGAGAAGAATAGGATATCAGGATCCTGCTGGGATTAGAGTGACCAAATTTTGTGGATAGATTGTTATCATTATTTAACATTTTTGAAGGGTAGTGCAGGACATGGTAATAGTTCTCATTGGGAGATAGCTAGATGGTCACTCTAGAATAATGCGGTCCGATATGAATACTAGAATGTTCAGGAAGTTCAGAAGATATCCTAGAAGGGAGGAATATTTACCTTAGGATGACTCCTACCCCTAGTAAAGAGAGAATATTAGTCGACCCAAGGGCCAATGAGATGGTGCAAGTGGATCTAAAAGCGGAAGGTGGTTTTGTTGAAGCTTTTATAATAAGGTAATAGACAAAAATATTAGCAGGAGAATAAGAAGAGAGTAAATGAAACATTATGAGTAAGATGTGATAAATGAGTGATAATGGTAAATTAAAATATGGTATAATGACAAAGTCTATAGTCAAGTGAAGGAAAAAAAAAGGAGACATATCTTGAGACAATACAAGAGTATAAGCCATAAAGCCATACCCTCATTTCGAGAAATGAATTGGTGACTCAGACGTGATTACCAGAAGGAAGAGTTAGTCCCTCAAAGTAATATAAATTAGTATGGGCTAGAGAAAAAGATAAAATTAACATGAATTAAGGACCGAAGGATTTGATAATAGTCGGCATCGTGAGAATTTCACAGATGGCGTTCCACCGATAATAGAATGGACAACAGAAGAATAACCTTTAAAGGTCATTCAGGAAGACACTTCCCTAAAGCAAGCACTGTGACTATAGTTAAGCTTAAGGGACTAAGTTTGCCAGTTACGCCACGTGTCACCCTCGTGCGTAAGGTATTCCGTTATATTTGGTATAGAAGGGTTACCGCAAGGCGAGTGATGTCAGTGAAGATGTGAAAAGATGCCAAAGATGATGAGGTAACTATAGATTAAAAAGGAAGAATGTGGTAAAAAGGCAAAAGGAATGAGATTGCTTTTATTCAGATCCTACAGACATAATATGATTCTAGAACATTATGCAAGCATGACGGCAGAGAGAATAAATACGGGTTTCACACTCGATGGTATTGATAAATAAGTGGAAATGAACAGTTGATACATAAGAAGCACGTACAGGAGGTAAGTTAAGACAAATGACATAACCCAAGAGAGGTTACGGATAATATAAATATGATAATGGACCAACGGGTAGTTTGTAGCTGATTCAGGAAGAACCTAGTTATAGCTAAACAAAAGGTCATAGATAAATCAACAGATCGTGCAAGATAAACATAGTGAAACCCAACATAGGGAATTAACTTTCGCAGATATGATGGCATCGTGATCTTTGAGTAATATTAAGATAGGAGTTTGGGTAGTTAAAGGTACCGTATAAGTGTTGCGGAAATAAAATATAGTGCCACTAGGGAGATTGTCAAATTTTGCTTCAGAAGCAACCTTACGAGCACAAGGGCGCATATGTAAGTAACCAAGGATAATAATAGGTGAGTAAGAACATCAAAAATTCCTTTGGGTATATGATGTAATAAGCTCGCAGCTTTACAAGAGTCGGAGGGTGTCTACTAAGTGGTACAACGAAAGACTAGCCGAGGAAATAAGGAAGAAGGATTCAACATAAGCATAGTGACCTAAAAAATAAATGGTCTTATAACAACTTTCTCACTACAATATTGTATACACTCCATAAGTAAGTGGCACCTATCGTGGATAATTAACGGGAAGAAGAAAAAAATCAAGAGTTGATAATTCAGATCATATGAGATGCAGGGAACTCCAGTATTCGTGGGCCATAAGATATGCCATAGAGCAAGTGGCAGAACGACTAAGAAAAGTAATTATTTACATTTAAAGGCGATTGGGAAGGCATAAAAGGAAATCTATGGTGCTAGCATGTTAAAAGGAAGGGTGCGAGTAGTATAAATAGATATGCGTAGGTCGGAAGCTAAAGTATGGTACAACAACAGGGTTTTAGCTAGACATAAGTAAGGATAATAAAAGGTGAGTTAGAAGGTGATGAGAATAGGTAAGTCTTCCGGATTAAACCCATCACAACAAGAGAGATGATGGTTTCCATAAAGTTATAAAAAGCTCAGTATAGCATGAGTGAACTCAAAGGAGTTTAAAACAAGGAGCATTTAGAAGAGATGGAATGCTACCATGGTAGTAAAGTAAGGGTGTAACTGTGATAAATGATAAGAGGATGAAGTTTAGGCCTTTGATTGAGTAATGATTTTGAGAACAAGGATTTCATGAACTGCACGGGATTAGAATACCCCCATAGGATGAATCACATTGGGATGCTATGAAACATAGTAATTGGAGTATAGTATCATCCTTAAGTGGATCAGGTAAATCACTTCAGATATTCCCTGATGATACGTGAGTCGTAGTGATGATATATTACATAAGAGGTTTCAAGTTATCAGTGGTAGATTATATATCAACATTAAGGTGATTCAACAATAGAATGATGAAAGTTACAAAGTATGAGATGAGACTAGGCGGTCATTATTAAGATGAACAATAATAAGGAAGCATTAATTGGCATAGATTTATACATATAGGATAAGCAGTGAGTGAGTAACCTTGAGTTGGGCGGCAGACCTCGATAATAATAAACTGAAGTAAGAGTTATAGTACAGTATGACCTACCTTGTTGTGGTAAATCCATAAGCATAGATAATTGAGGCCATGAAACAAGATATAACAATAGTCATAAGTTCAACAAAGTACCAATCAAAGAACTTTAGTACACCTATAGATGCCCAGAGGGACAACTTGTCATAGTACTATATATGTTCACAAAGTGAATCCTATAGATTGGTTAAAAGCTAATAAAAAAAAGTATATAAGAGTCAAATTGGCGCACATTCAAGGTTAGAATCGTCCGGGCTGCATGAAAGAAGGTAGAAATAGTGACGAGATTGGAAGCATTTCGACCACAAGTTGTGGAGTGAGAAAGAGGCCTAAAGGGGGGAATGTCCTAGCCTTTAGATTTATTCACCAAACAACTTCCTAGATGGAAAAGAAAATATTATAGTATTCGTAAAACTTATTGCTAAAGAGACGGATAAGTGCATTAGCCAAAATTCGAGGACGAATGTTCCAAGGGGGAATGATGTTACACCCCATGTTTTCGTACGTTAGAGTACGTCGTAAGTCAATTAATGTAAGCTCATAAATAAGATTATATTTGGAAGCATATAAATTAAGTTAATCATGTTACCTTGGAGGTTACAAATGTTTAAGATCATGAATAACGAGTACCAAGAGGGTTGGAAAGCTTAGAAGCTAAACGAATTGAAGAAAATAAGTTTCGTCGAAATTCGAGGAGTTTGGAATGTTATAACATGTACTTTAAGGTTAGGCTATGGTTCATTACATGATAAGAAAGTTGTTATATGGGTTAATTTTGTCATATGATAATCATGTGCGACATTTTGAAGTGAAGCAAGTTGTGGAACAAAAGTTGGAAAAGGTCTTCACAAGTTACATTCATAAATGTATTGAAACTTAGGTCAAATGTAGCTGAGATTTTCTCCGAATATACTTGGAATTAGAGGACGATATACCTACCAAAGTGAATTTCTATGAGTGTAGTTTCCAATGCATTAAACCGTTCATCGGTACGACATAGGAATAGAGAGATATTTGCAGTTTCACGAGAATGCGCAAACATCATAAGTGACAAGTAGGTGTATCACTAAAGCTTTTTGAGCAATACATTTAGTGTGTTATATGAGGTATTATTGGGACATATTATATACCAAATTGAAGGCCTTGGAATTTAATTTCCAACGCTCTTAACCATTGGTTCATACGACATACGGATAAAAGATATAAGCGTCGAAAGATGGGCCAATGCTAGGATGCCAAGCTAGCACCTCTTTGACTTTTCCAAAGTTGATATATATAGGTCTTAGGTCGGATTTCTCTTCATTTTTCAGAATAAAACGATCAGAGAACACCCATAAACATATCCTTAGGCTCTCTTCTAAGGTTTCAAAAAGGATTATCATCCCGAGCAGTAAATCAAGAAGCGATAACATCAAAACGATCCCTACGACGTAAGTGTAATTATACCGCCTCTCTTTTTTCTTTGTAGTTAGAGTTTTGGAAGATAATTCATAGTTAAGAAACGCCTAATATCTGTATTTAAGTGTTTAAATATCAAGGAAGGTTGATAATTGTGTTTCCTAATAGTTAGAACTCACAGGACGGTGATCGGAAGCCGTGAGTTTGAGTTATTTGACTTGTAGCGGACTATTTTTTGGACTCTTTTGTGTTACTGTTGGACTGCATATTTTACTACTGTTTTGTGGAGTTTTGAAGGATTAAGGGTGTGGAGAAATACCATATAGATGTAGGGTGGTGGTCTGGTCGTTCGTCGTTACATTTTCGGGTCGTTTGACACAACTACGATAGTCGTTTTGTGTATGAAGAGATTGCTGTGTGTTGGGCTGTTTTGTAGTATTTTGTGGTGTATATAAGGCTGGAAAATAATGTATATATGTTTTTGTTGTAGTGTTCTTGTGTTTTTTGTGTTATCTCGAATTTGGAGGATGTAAGGATAATAGGGGTGATGCTGCCCGTTTTTATACAAAATAAGCTTGTCATTCGTTGTGCGATAGTTGTACCTTTCGTAACATAATGATAGTATTATTATTGTTATTGTAGATTAAGGTGCGAAGAGGCGAGTTCAACTCTGTGAGTGGAAAGATTGTGATAAGGTATGTTAAAGCACTTCCTTCATTCTTTTGGCATGATCTAAAGTGAAACGAACATAAACGATACGCTATTTCATAATAAATCTACTCTTAGAAACTAAGGTGTTCCATGTTGTTCATTCCTTACAAAGTTATTCTAAGAAAGTATGTATGATACTTGAGTCCTAGTGAAGTTCATATTGATGGTATGATGTCCATAATGTTAATCGAAGGTGCAACTACCTTACGTCACTCCGAAAGGTTTAGAGCGTGATTCTAAGAGTCCAGCATGCATTATATATAGTAGCTATTTTACTCTACCGAGCCGCGTTATAGTCGGCCGGGTATGGCACCTATTCTGCAACCACTGATCAGTTGGATTTACCGAGCTCCACGTGGCTGGGTACGATTCTACCGAGCCTTATGATGGTCGGGTATGTTTTTACCGAGTCCTCTTCGAGGCCGGGTATGATATGATGATGATGATGCCCACAGAGGCGGATGTTTTTAAAAGATTATGTATATATATGTATCACGCATTTCATGTCTCTATCTTTCAGAGGCACTCAGATGCTACAGATTGTATCTTTTAAATCTCCCTTTACATTGTTGTTCTTAGTTATGCTTTTCTGCCTTACATACTGAGTACTTTATTCGTGCTGACGTCCCTTTTGCTTGGGGACGCTGCATTTCATGCCCGCATGTCCCGATAGACAGGTTGACAGTCCTCCTAGTAGGCTATAAACTCAGTGGAAGGTGTTGCTGCACTCCACTTGCTCCGGAGTTTTCTATTTGGTCAGAATGATTGGGAAATGCATTGACTGGTATGTCGGGACCCTTTCCCGACCTTTTTGATGTTTATGTATTCTTAGAGGCTTGTAAACAAATGTCAGGTATATGGATACTTGTATGGCCTTGTCGGCCTATGTTTTGAGTTTACCAATGGTCATGTCAGCCTTATAGGCGCGTATGTCACGTGTATAAGTTTCTATATCATGTTAAGTCGCCCTATGTCTAGCATTCCCTTATGTTTTATTTTGATTATTTCATGATGACCATTTTGGCACATTTACCCTTGATAGTATGATAAGAAAAATATGTTATGTTGGTACTCGGTTGAGTAAGGTACCGGGTGCCCGTCGCGGCCCATAGGTTGGGTCATGACAGAATAAAGCTTGCTAACCGAATTTGTATGAACGGCCTCTGTGTGATTATTATTTTCCAAGCACCTTCCCTCATATGTGCAATGCCTTATATGATAGGACTTATTGATATGGTTGATACTGTTATTTGAACATATAAAAAGGGAATGATTTGAATTGTAAAATGCGTCATAGTGCCCATAACGACTTAATAAATTACTTGTGCCATGTAATGAAATATGGGAAACACATGTGAATTGAGTTGAACAATTGAAAGAGGTGATGTCTCAAGTGAGATGGCTTAGCTGATCAGACCGAGATCGGACACCATGTCGTACACATGGTGATACTTGAGCTGGATTTATTGATTAAAACTATGGATATGGATGATGTCTCATTTGAGATGGCTTAGCCGGTCAGGTCGAGATCGGACTCCGTGTAAACAAATGGTAGCATTGTAAGTTGTGGCACTTGGCATTAAGATATCAACCTAAAAAGATGGAAAATTTAATCGGATACTATGTGATCCTTACTTGGTGCTTCTATTGTATTTCTATGACGCTCTTATTGATTATTATGACTGCCTTCTCTTTATTTCACTGTTCATTCTACTAAGATTGGTGTTTGCCTTTACATACTAGTACTATTAGACAATACTAACGTCCTTTTGCCGGGGGCGCTACATCTTTGAATTGGTGTTGGTGGTTCCATCGCAGATAGCGGCGATCGCAGATAGTGGTGCTCTCTCTCTCCTCCCAGCAGTCTTGGTGAGCCCCCCTTTCTTCCAGGGGTCATATAGTTCTTCTTTTGTATAAGTTACCACATTTTGAGGTATAGACGGGGCCTTGGTGCCGGCATTGTCATAATTGTCTTTTGTATCATTAGAGGCTCCGTAGACGTTTGTGTGGGTTATGTATGGGTATCGGATGGGTCACGGGATTATGTAGTATTTCAAAACTCTTTTCCCACTAAATTGTAAACTGTATGAATTTTTGGAAACTTAACTATGGCATAAGGAATGTAATGAAAAATGAACTAGCAACGTTTATATATACATATCTGATCTCTCCCCTATTTAACAAATGGTGAGGTGTTCCCTTTTTGGATTATGAATGAGTTGGGTAGGAAAGGTCTAATACGCTTTCTCGACTGGGTTCACTCGGTTGAGAGCTGGTCACACTCCCCGAGGTTGGGGCATGACAAATTTGGTATCAGAGCCTAAGGTTTTAAAGTATCATAGGATGTCTCGGAGTCGTGTCTAGTAGAGCCCTTCTTATCGGTGTGTTTCCTACCACATCTATAATTAGGGGACTACTTGTACATTTAGGAATAATACCCTTCATTGTTGTTGTATATCATGCGATAGAGCGAAATGTGAGGCTGTTCTCCTCTAACTCGTGCATTGTTCTAACTTTCGGTAACTGACACCTAAGCAAAAAAGCGAGAATTGGCCTAGAAGCCAATGCCACCCCAGGAGTGGAAGTTGATCCCCTACTAGATAATGCGGGTGAGGATAATCCCCCGACTATTACAGTTCTAGATTCTTCTACTCCAGAATAGAGTACACTAGTCCCTACACCTACGGAGGATGTCACAATCCCTCCCGCCGATATTCATGTTCCATCTCCAGCCCCAGCTCCCGGTTTTGGTATTTCTGATAGGGATCTTAGGGCAGCTATTTAAATGCCGACTCAGTTAGTAGCTTCTCAGGCCCAGAGGTCAAATGTTACACCGACCTTATTTTGCTTGCTAAGAGATTCTTCTAGTTCTAGGGTAAATAGGTTCCTTCAGTTAGACCCTCCAGTGTTCACAAATACTAATCCCGGGGCAGACCCTGAGTATTTTATTGATGAAATGCATAAGACTCTCCGAGTTATTCATGCTACAGAGACATAGGGAGTAGAGTTGGCCGCTTATCGTCTGAAAGGGGTGGCATATTCTTGGTTTGAGATGTAGGAGGATTCCCGTGAGGAGGGGAGCTTTCCGGCAAGGTGTAGTGAATTTTTGAATGCCTTCATAGACCATTTCCTGTCTGCCGAGACTAAGGCAGCCCGTGATGTGGAGTTTGAGACCCTTAAGCAGGGTAGTAAGAGTGTGTGGGAGTATCACATGGAGTTCGTGCACCTGTCAAAGTATGATGTTCATATGATGCCGACTATAGAGGCTATAGTGCGTCGATTTGAGCAAGGCCTTAGCCATTTGATTATTAATGAGGCTATCATAGCTGCTCTAAATTCTGACATGGACTATGTAAAGATGGTGTCATTTTCCCAAGCTATAGAGGCTCGAAAGTTAAAGCACAAGATGGAACGAGAAGGTAGTAGTACAGCCCGATCAGCGGGTATCCTTGGGGATTTATTCGGAGGTTGGAGATCAAATTTTCGGGGAGGATAATCAGGGCTATCCCAGTATTATGCTCGGTCTTCAGCTAATGCTGCGCCATCAGGGCACAATCAGCAGCAGGGGAGTTGTTTTAGGTCCAGTCAGGGAAGTAGGGAGTCCCACCATCAGGGCCGATCAGGAGGGAGATTCTAGTAGCAGTAGAGGCCCCCATGCCCTAAGTGTGGGAGGATACATTCGGGAATCTGCTACCTGGACATGCTAGTATGTTATGGATGCGGTCTGAGAGGCCATATTCAGAGGAAGTGTCGTGTATCCCGCCAGGGTGCGAGCAGGGGCATAGCTCAGTCATTCAGTCCTGCAGTTGCTGCATCTTTGGCAGACCCTCCAGCCCGAGGTTCTGCAGCATCAGCAGGGCATGGTAAAGATAGGGGTGGTGCTCAAAGTTTAGGAGGCCCCAGCCGGTCCTATGCTATGAATGGTCGTCAGGGTACAAAGGCTTCTCCAGATGTTATCACAAGTATATTGACTGTCTAATTGGGAGCTTGAGTATAATTAGGAATGTTTTCAAAATTGGAATTCAGATCTCAAATTGAGGCCGGATTTCAAAAACAAATTGCACAATCGGGCTCGAGGTGAATGGGTAATCTTATTTTTGTCCGAATTTTGGGTTTGGACCAACCGGGCCCGGGAGTTGACTTAAATTGAACCTTTTTCATTCCAGAGTAGTCCCTAAGGCTTACTTTGAATTTCTTAGTTGATAAATTTCTAGATTTGGTTGGTTCAGAGGCTTGTTTGAAAGGCAAAGACATGGTAGAGCTTTGAGTTGATCTTTGGAGCGAGGTAAGTGTCGTGTTTAACCTTGACTTGAGGGATTAATAGTTGTTTGTCTATTTGCTACATGTCTAACAATTGGGTAGAACGTATATGTGAGGTGACGATTACTTGTGTGTTTTGTTTGGGTCAAAGCATGCGGGTGGAACTTGTTTCTTGTAGTTTATTTTGTTCCTTGATCTTGATATTCATGCTTAGACTAGTTAATTACAAAATTGATTGTTCCTTTCACATTTATGAGCTATATGTGATCACTAAGTACTGCTTCTGATATTGAGGTTGGTATTTTGGAATCATTGTTGACGTAAGGCCTATTCGTTCTTATTCTATCTCCATTTTGTTATATGTTCATTTTTACATGGTAAGGGAGAATGTTAATGCACGAAGGGTGATGCCATTCTATATGTGAGTGTTGATGCGCGAATGGTGATGTTGTGCCATATGTGAGTGTTAATGCACGAAGAGTGATGTCGTTCCATATTTGTGAGTTAATGCACGAAAGGTGATGTCGTGTAATATTTTATGATGAAAGAGAGAGTAAAAGCATGAAGGGTGATGTTGTGTCGTAATTATTGTTTCATAGTAATATTGAGAATAAAATCACAAAGGGTGACGCCGTGTAGTTTTGTTCATTATGTTTATTTATTTTTCTTGATAAAGGCTTATTGACTGTTGCTTGTTATAATTTCCTGTTGTTGTTACCGTATCTTGCACCCCTTATCACATATCCCCTCCCAATAGTACCTTTAAATCCTTTATTTGATGTTTTGTTGCTCGAATATTTCTGTCCGTATAGGTTTATATACATGGGTTTCCTATCATAGCCTCGTCACTACCTCATCGAGGTTAGGCTCGACACTTACGGAGTACATTAGGTCGGTTGTACTCATACTACACTCTGCACTTCTTGTGCAGATTTTGGTATTGGTCCCAGCTGCCTGTAAGGCGTATTAACTTGGATTGGCATTCGGAGATTCGAGGTAGATCTACTGGTGTCCACAGACGTTGAAGTCCCCTTCTATTTCCCCTATTTAATGTTCTTTGCATTCAAGAGAGTTGTATTTATCTCAAACCCTATTTGTAGACTCTAGAAGCTCGTGAGTTGTGACTCCAGATCTGGTTTATACTTAGATATTATTGGTTTTTATGTTATTCTACACTCAGTTTTGGTTTCATTTTAGCTTAATTGATTTTACTTATCGAAATTGATTAAGATTTGCTTAAAGAATCTCTATCTTTGGCTTGCCTAGAAAGTGATATGTTATGCGCCATCACGGTCTCGAAGGTGGGAATTCCGGCTCGTGAAAGTTACAAAACCAACCTTTAACCGTATTTGGTCTTCATTGTTGTGTTCGTTTCAGCCATGAACGCTGCTTGGTTTCATATGTGCATAAAGAACTAGCCTTATAAAATTCTCCTTGAAGCGGCTAACACTTCACACTTACAGAGTTGAAACGTGTCATCCCGTAGATATACTCTTATATATACCCCGTATGAAATTTAGAAACCATTGAAAAGCCTTAATGCTTTATCCTTGGTACTAAATATTGTCTCAACACGAGAATGGACCAAAACCTTTGGTTGAAAATATTGAACCGTCATTAATTACTTTGTTTGATCTCCTAAAACCTAGATCTTGGGATCTCCATCTAGGTAGAGTTACCGCCACATTTGCTTGACCTCTGTGATCACGTCCAACTATGCCTTATAAAAAGTACAAAGAGGTCGCTGCAAATATATTCTGAGTATTAAGACCAGAGTCGAATCCCACAAGGAATTAACCTATCAATTACCGCTATCAGACCCACACAATTTCACGTAATCAACTTCCCAACATATTTAGATAACAAATGGGTTGTTTTCTAACTAACTATTACTTAATGAAACTATAATAAATAAGAACTAACTAAGAACATGTTGTAAACAATAATTGGAATGATCTAAGTTTATGATTTCCCCTATTGTTGGAATCCTTTCCTCTATGTTTGGTATACATTTGTCTAATCTTCTCTATCGATCATGAGAACTCTGACTGTCGTAAATCTCTCTCAAGTAATTACGATGATATACTAGACATATTCTCCCGAATTACGCTAGATAGCTTCAATTACATCTCACTTAGATCGCCCCCAAGGTTTTGTTATCCCTAATCTCACCTTTAAACCCTTCGTTATTGATCCCTCATATATGTCGGGAGTGATGTTGTTAAACAACGACATAAATATGCACTCTCTCCCGAGTAATACATACTAAATAGGCACAACTAATTGATGGCCCTTCAATTAACTACAACAAGCATGTAGTTGAAGAAATAGAGATTAAAATTTGGCAAATCTATATTAACAAAACAAGAATTTCATCCTTCAATAGGTTCCATCAAAACCCTAGATTAGATGTTTAGATACTCATACTAAAACAAGATAAAGAAATAAGATGGTTCATGATTCATAAATAATGGTAAAAAGAAGAAGAATGAAAAACTTAAATGATTCTTTGATCTCCTCTCACTTGTTCTTGCCTCCAATTGAGTCTAAAAAAAGCTTGAAACTGACTTTAGGCGAGTTTTTGGGTTTTTATAGAGTTAGGTTGATTTTCGAGCGATTTTACACTTCAGCCCCTAAACTTTCTGGCCGCAGCACGCCTGACCGCGGTCGATCCCAACCGCGGACTCGACCACGGTCATTTTGACCCTTTCGATTTCTGGCTGGGTTTGGTCACGCCCAGGTCCTAGTGGATTTCAATGCGTGCTTTGTCTTTTCTTGCTCTTTTACATCCAGGCTATCCTCGATTAGCCTTGTGTGTTAAAATTCGACTTCAAAACACTCTATATCTTCCTCCTAGATCAGAGTAGCTCCTGCAAAGCATAAAAATCTGAATTAGAGCATTTTGTTATCTTTTAGAATTCAAAACATCAATAAAGTTGTAACGACCCGACCAGTCGTTTTGAGATTAAGCGCGTCGTTCAACAGTTGGGGGTCATGAACAACTTCATTTCGAGGATAGTGACTTGTATGTATGGTCATTGTTTAAATTCAGGAGGTTCGGAGTTAAATTGAACGGAAAATTCTCATTTCAGAAGCCTTAAGTTGAAGAAATTGAGTAAGACTGGAATTTTGAGTAAACGACCTTTGAATCAGGATCCTAAGGTTTCAGCAGGTTCGTATGATGATTTTGGACTTGGGCGTATGTCCGGATCAAGATTTGGATAACCCGGGAGCGTTTCAGTGTATATTGTGGAAGTCAGCATTTTTGAAGAAATTTCTTAAGTTTGGCTTGAAGCGAATTTCAATGATATTGATGTCCGTTTGGGATTCAAAGTCTGGGAATAGCTTCATTTGGTGATTCTGGAGTTGGGAGCGCGATCGGAAATGAATTCGGATGTCCGGGGGTCATTTTGAAGTCATTTGGCTAAAGATAGAAATTTGAAGGTTTTTGAGTAGTTTGACCGAGAGTTTGACTTTTTGATATCAGGGTCGGATTCCAATTCTGAAAGTTTGAGCAGGTCCGTAATGTCGAATATGACTTGTGTGTAAAATTTGGGGTCAATCGGACGTGATTTGATTGATTTCGGCATCAGATGTAGAAGTTTGAAAATTCAAAGTTCATAAAGTTTGAATTTTAGTGCGATTCGAGATTTTGGCGTTGTTTGATGTGATTCGAGGCCTCGAGCAAGTTCGTATAATGTTTTGGGAATATGTTGGTACAATTGGTTAAGGTCCCGAGGGCCTCGGGTGGGTTTCGGAAGGTTAACGGTATAAATTTCGGACAAAAGAAAGAAGAAATAATTGCAGAAAACTTTTGCTGCATTTTTTGGACAGCAAATTTTGCGTCAAAGAGCTAACTTTGGAAGTGTATATATAATAATATATAAGGAATATGAAAATTTTCAAAAAAATAAAGTTGTAGATATTGAAGTATAGTTTGCAGAACATTAAACCATTTGTCATTTGGAGTTTTGTGCAAAAAGTTATGACTGATTGAAGATGGCTGGTGGGGCAGTTTTGCCAGAATTTTCTGGTGTGTGTAGCCGACTTAAGAATCTCATATCTCGGAATATATAAAGAGTTATATGGTGTACAACCTATCCAATGAAAGATCTTCTAGCCTAGTTTCTAAATCTTTAAACCGTTTGTTTTTTAAATATTTGTACAAGAAGTTATGGGTGTTTTACTAGAAGGTATTCAACAAGGGAATTTTAATAGGATGTACAATCTGTGCAGCACAAGTGCAAGGTACAACTCGATAAGCAGCGGCAGGTTCTTTAAACACGAATTTTTGACATTTCTTTCATTTCTTTCATTTGGCTTGGATGATTTTGGAGAGCATTTCAAGGGGGGTTTCATCAAGCATCAAAGGTAAGTTGTTTCTACTTATTTCCAAGTTAAATACAAGATTTATTACATAGATTTGATATGAGAAATTGGGAAATATGTGGGGAAATTGCAAGGAAACCTAGAATTGATAAAATTTGATTTTAGCCATGAATTTGAGCATGAAAAATGTAACAAATTGTATATTTGAGTTAGTAAAGTTATGGGTAGAATTGATCTTCGAGAAATTTCGGAATCCGGGCACGTGGGCCCGAGGGAATTTTGGTCAATTCCTTGAGCGGAGTTGGAAAATTATATAATATGAATTTTTAGTAAATATTAGAGTATATTTTCATTGGTTTGTCATTGTTTGGTTAATTTGGGGGCATTGTGCATCCATTGGAGTCGTCGGAAGGGCTTAGAAGCCGGTTATGGAACTTCGGAGCGAGGTGAGACTCATTTCCAACCTCGTAAGGGGGAAATATCCCCATAGGTTCCTTATTTGTTATGTATACATGTTGTGGGGGCCGCGTACGTACCAAGTGACGAGAGTCCGTACGTGGCGACTATATTGCTATGTCGGGCAGCTTTTGGACTCACGAGCATGCCTCTATGTGCCTTATTTGTACCTTGTATGTATTGTAAGTTGTGATTGTTGTTGAGATGACATGGAAAGGTGAAATATTATGATTTCAATCCCAGTTGGCTACAGTGGTATTGGCACAGTCCTGTTGGGTTCACCGTTGAGTCGGTACACATATAAACCTATATATGAATATGCACTTGTTATCGAGTCATCACACGAGTCGCAGACTGGATGCGCGATCGTGGGTCAGCTTATATATTATTATTATCGAGTCAGCACACGAGTCGCAGGCATGATGCGCGATCGTGGGTAGCTTATCATTATCGAGTCAGCACACGAGTCGTAGGCATGATGCGCGATCGTGGGTAGCTTATCATTATCGAGTCCGCACATGAGTCACAGACTGGATGCGCGATCGTGGGTCAGCTTATTACTATTGAGTCAGCACGCGAGTCGCAGGTATGATTCGCGATCGTGGGTTAGCTTATGACCTCAGTCCTTATGACCACCCTTATGACTCCGGTCGGTTGTCTTGTTCTGGTATTGTATTATCACTTGAGTCTGAGTCACTTATAGTGGGATTGACAGGTATTGTGTAAACGGAGGATTTGGCACTTGCAGTTCATTTTCAGTTGTTACTTGGATTACATTATTTGCTTATGTACTTGTTGATTTCTGCTTCACATGCCTACTGCTTTAGCCATATATCTTTTTATATTATATTGCTGGATCTTAGTGAGTATCTAGTCGACCTCTCGTCACTACTCCTTCGAGTTTAGACGGGATACTCACTAGGTATATATATGTATATGTACTCATACTACACTTTCTGTGCATTTTGTTGCACAGATACATTTATAGTACAGTGATCGATTTGGGGACTTATACGGCCTGCATTCATCCAGAGGCGTTCCACAGCTGCCGGAGTCTCCCTTCTGTGTACTTACATTTTATATTTATCGCCTTTGTCCAATTTGTTTTTCGGACAAGCGTTGTATAATTGTATAAATTCTTAGAAATTGCTCATGGACTTGTGTCACCGGGTTTTGGGGATGTCTTGGTATTTCTTTTTTTGTATTAAGTTGGTTTCTTGCCGTATTTAAATTATGAAATTTATTTATTTAATAATAAAATGCAAGAAGAGGCTTCGATTCTAAAATGTTAAAAAGGAAAGTGTTCCAATTGATTAAGGGGCCGGCTTGCCTGACAGTGGTGTCCGGCTCCATCACAACCCATAGGTTTTGGGTCGTGACAAAAGTATGGGTAATTTAGAGTATAAATAACATACATTGCATAATATAGGCTACTATAAACACCCCACACTTAAACCGTTGCTAGTCCTCGAGCAATAAAACCACACTCTACAGGCCTAATCTTCATTGGGTAATTTCCCTACCCCTCATATCAAAAATAATTCACAATGGTATACTACCTTAGCGTAACATCAACACCTCAAGAGTGGACTCTCTCTCTCTAGCCACGTAATGTCCCTAACCAGCTCTCCTACTCTCAATCAGAGGTCCAGACTTACCTTCCTTTCATGAGTCAAGTGTCTACTCACCACAAATGAGACTTATGTCATAATTAGTAGAATTCACACACCGAGGATTTCAGATAAACAAAATTTTGCTCACCCTCAGAAAGACATTTTTGTGCCACAAAAAATGCACCATAAGCTTTCCCGTAGTGTAATACTCTACTAATCGAGCTCATTCAATCTAGGATCAAGTAAGACTTTATTTGGTTGTAATGTAGGCTGTGGGACGGGTAGGATACATTTAGATATAAGAGTGACTACACCTCCCTAAGCACTTTAATAAATTTTTCACATTTAAGCCCATACTTTTTGTCAAACCACTATTCCACCTTTACATCAATGTGTTATGCCCCTTACTTCTTTGAGAACACTTTTCTCAAAAAGACACCTCCATCAAAGATATTCTTTAAACAATACAACTCGTTCTCTTTTTATTCCAATTCCGGTGGCTTTTAGTTATTCATTGTCACACCGTGAACCTTTATCTGTATTTCCTCAGTTCAGCTCAAAATCCCACCCAACCACCCCACACTTTAGTTTTGACATATTCTTCATAATTCAAGTTCTTATAAGAGGTGATAGAGTTCAAAACGATAGACAATTCAAAAGTTGGGTAAGGCTTGTAATGTGGTTGTCAAAGAAAATAGGATTACAGGCTCAAAGAGGTTAACGATGGTATATACAATTAGGTAGATAAAACATGCATAGATAGGGTTCAACAAAGAAATGCCTATATCACTTCCTAGATCAACTAAGGCTACCATTTCGCTTCGTAAACACACAAGGCAAGTTATAGGAATTGAATGTTAGCACATAACACACAAAGCCTCACTCACACATGGCACATGACCCAATTCCGTTTGGATTATCAGACACTCCGCTCAAGGTACTTAAGCGAAATTCTGCCATGGCCAAAATTGAAGGTTATGGAAAAATATTCCTAAAGATGACCTCTGTCAAGATGGTGACTCTGAAAAATCTTTGCCATGTTCCTGAAATAAGAAAGAACTTAGTTTCTATTTCACTTCTCGTCAAAAACGAATTTAAGTGTGTTTTTGTTTCAGACAAATTTGTAATAAGTATGAATGAGATGTACTTAGGAAAATATTATCGTACCGAGGGCCTTTTAAAGCTGAATTTAATGATTGTTGACAATAATAAAATTTCAGTTTCTTCTTATTTATGACATATAAAATTAAGGCATGTCAATTATAAAGCCATGCGAAAAATGATTAATTTTGAAGTATTTTCTAAGTCGGAACAGATCAAAATATCCAATATATGTGGAATGTAAGTATGTTAAACATCTTTATAAGTCAGTTGAAAGGAATTCAAATCCTTTGGACTTAATTCACACCGATATTTGCAACATGAAGCCAATACCATCTCGCAGTGGAAAGAAGTATTTTATAACTTTTATTGACGAAAATACTCGGTATTGTGTGTTTACTTACTTAATAGTAAAGATGAAGCAATAGATGTATTCAAACAATACAAAAATGATGTTGAAACACAACTTAACAAGAAAAATAAAATGATAATAAGTGATAGGGGTGGTGAATATGAATCTCCTTTTGAAGAGATTTGTTTCGAATTTGGAATTATTCATCAAACGACTGCCCCTTACACGCCCCAATCCAATGGGATTATAGAAAGAAAAAATCGATTATTAAAGGAAATGATGAATGCTCTGTAGATAAGTTCTCATTTGCCACAGAACTTGTGGGGGGAAGCCATTCTTACAGCTAACCGATTATTAAATTGAGTACCCCATAGAAAAACGATGTCCATTCCATATGAAAAATGGAAAGGGAGGAAGCCCAACTTGAATTATTTTAAAGTGTGGGGGTGTTTGGAAAACTGCAAGTTCCTAAACTTAAAAGGGTATAGATAAGGCCGAAAACTGTTGATTGTGTTTTTATAGGATATGCAACAAATAGTTGTCAAGACAAAAACTCCATACTAGTCATGATGGCACCTAGCCCAACCCGTTAGGTAAGCCATTTAACAACTATCTAATTTAATAAGACTTATTAAGAGAATAAATGATAATACAACTTTTTAATACAAGAATTTTCCCAAGGACTGATAGTACAAATCACGTGCCTCTAAGAATAGAGTTTACAAAGCTGGTATAAATTAAATACATCATCTGATCGAAAAGTGCATAAGTAAATTTATACATTCTAAGGCTACCATGAACAATATGGATCTACAAAAAGAGCGCAGGTACATCTTCAAATCCAGCTCTCGTCGATCTCAGCAACGTCCGCAGCCAACATCTGCACGCAAGGTGCAGAAGTGTAGCATGAGTACAACTGACCCCAAGCACTCAACAAGTAACAATCCTAATCTTAGGTTGAAAGTAGTGACGAGCTAGAACAAAGGTCGGGTCCAACATCAATATCAACCAACAATTCATAACAACGTAAAGCAAGTGATAAAAGAAGTAATTCAGGGATGAAATGCTCAGCTTATTCATAGTTTCCCAAAAAATAGTTCCGCTTTTCAAGTATGTCAGTGAATACCCAAATCCTTTATTGAAATCGTTGAAAATATGAGTAAACTAAAAAACAGTCATTTTCCCCAAAAATCCTTTCAACAATAAATACGATTTTTCATTTTCCTTTCAGATAGCAAGAGTAAAATGCCTCTCTATGCCAATATGTCAAGATGTGTGAGAAGTCATGAATGACGTGATACTATACATCATGAGGAAAAACGCATCTCTATGCCTATATGTCAAGTGTGCATGTCAAATGCGATGTGAATCGGTGATAAAGACCATATGCATACTCTCAGAGTATCAATTCACTTAGTCCTCCTAGTCACTCTATCCTCTCATTCCCTCAGTGCTCCAAATCACTTAGCACTCGACACTCGCACTCAGTAGGTACCTTCCCTCACTGAGGGTGTGTACCGATTCCGGAGGGGATCCTTTAACCCAAGCGCTATATCAAGCCAATCATGACATAAAATCAACGAAACCTGCAGCAGCCTGAAACCCGATCCCATAAAATCCTCACAATCAGGACTTCGGGCTGACTTAGTCATCAATCTCTCAAATTTCTCTGGATCACAATGTCATGAAGTATCAGCCCAAAAATAACGATGTGATGTATCAATAAATAGTAACAAAGACTGAGATATGATATGCATATGAATGCGTATGTAATGCAATGAAAGCAGATAGCTCATGCTCAAAAGCAGAAATGACCTTAGTGGGTCCCAACAGGATAACCATGTAGCCTAGACATGGGTTATAGCATGGATCACAACTCAATAACTCAAATACGTAGAAATTACATGTTTACAAGTAAGATCAGGTACTACACCGTACCACAGAAATAACGAAATTACAATTTACACAGTGCACACCCACACGCCCGTCAGCTAGTATGTGTGTCACCTCAACAACAATCATATAATACGTAATTTGGGGTTTCATACCCTCATTACCAAGTTTAGAAATGTTACTTACCTCGAACAAGCCAATTCCAATACCGAGTAAGCCAATCAAAACTCCAAAAATGTCATCTCACGCGTACCGACCTCTGATCGGCTCGAAACTAGCAAAAAGCAACTTAAATATATCACATAATGCCAAAGGGAACAAACTCAATCGATAAAGGTCGAATCTTTATTCAAAAGCCTAAAATCAGCCAAAAAGGTCAACCCGAGCCCGCTACTTGGAACCCGAAAAAACTCACAAAATCCGACAACACATTTAATTACGAATCTAACTACATTAGTTTCACTCAAATCCGACTCCAAATCGATGTTCAGTACTCAAAAGTTCGCTTTATGAAACTTTAAGCTAAAACCCCCCATTTTTTCTTTAAAATTCATCAACCTGTTGCCAAAAGATGAAGATAGATTCAGGAAATAAGATCACAACCAAGTGTAGAACACTTACCCCAATCATTGTGGTGAAAATTGTTCCAAAAATTGCCTTAATTTGAGTCCCACATCTCAAAATATGAAGAAAGAACCAAAACCTCAATTTTATAGTTTCTGCCCAGCATTTTCGCATATGCGGTAAAAATGTAGTATCTGCGACCTTCGCTTTTGCGGAAAAACTTCACTTCTACGAAAAATAGCCTTGCCCGGCAACCCCCGCACCTACGGTATTAAAATCCGCTTTTGCGAAGACCGTCACACATGAGCTTCCACTTGACGCACATGTGCATCCGCACTGCATTAACGCTTCTGCGACCGTCGCACCTGCGCAAAACCTGCCGCAGGTGCAATCACACCAGAACCAACAGCTCCTCAGCAATTCAACATGAAATCCAAATGATTCGAACCTCATCCGAAACTCACCCGGGCCACTCGGGATCCCTTCCAAACATAGCAACAAGTCCAATAAAATAACACTGACCTACTCGTGGCCTCAAATCACACATAACAACATTGAAACGATGAATCACGCCTCAAATCGAACTTAAAGAACTTTCAACTTCCAAAACTCATGCCGAAACACACCAAATCACCACGAAATGAACCCGGGTTATGCACACAAGTCCCAAATGAAAAAAAGAAGCTATTCTAATTCCCGAAATCACAATCCGAATCGATAAAAAAAAAGTCAACTTCTGGTAAAACTTATGAACTGTCCAAACCTTCAAATTTTCAATTTTCGCCAATTTGAGCCAAAACCTTCTCGAAACATCCAAATGAAAATCTGGGCATACGCCCGAGTCCGAAATCACCATCAGGACCTATTGGAACCATCAAGACTACGTTCCGGTGTCAAATTCACAAGAAGTCATACTTGATCAACTATTTAAGCCTACAGCTTCAACACTGAAATTTGTTCTTCCAAATCAAATTCGAATAACCTGAAGACCAAAATTGGCGATTCACATAAGTCATAATACATCATACGGAGCTTCTCACCCCGGTAAAATACCGAGCGAATTTCAATTGCTCAAAATGACCGGTCGGGTCGTTACATTCTCCCCCACTTAAACATACATTTGTCCTCAAACGTGCATAGAGTAGTTCTTAAGCCATCAAATTACCGTGTAACCTTAACGTGCACATACCCGAGGGTGATCCCACATCACCCTATCCCATATAGGCCCAACAACACAACATACTGAAGATCACTACTCCAACCTTAGCCCGTAGACCTTAGGATCCAATTTACGATATCCAAAATTTCTTATAAGACCCGCATCTCGCATCTCGCATCAACACCCTGAATAAGTCTGAACAAGTTGTATCAAGCCATAACCATAACCTAAGATGTAATCACATGATATACCACACAACTCAAATACTCACAGCAACATCTCCAATAACAATAGCTGCCCAAAACAACCAACTTCCGGTAATAAACTGCATGTCAAACAAAACCTCATTCTAAAACCATCGTACAACGCCGATGAATAAAGAAACACGCGGAAACTCATAACCATTCATCAAACCGACAAGTCATGGAGCTCCGCCTCCTTCAACAATAACTATAGCCAATTTCTAAGCCGACTCCCGATATTATCCTTCCAAAATATACCGCAATCAAATCCGATAGCACCCATTCTAGATCCGAAAACTTCATCTTATCAAATACCAACTACTTTACTGACATGCAACACCAATACTACCCAGAGCCATAAACCGTGAGATCCATGCACCCATACGCAATAATTCAAATGTAGTCAAACATGGAAAATGACTCAAACGAGAGAACCGTGCCGCAAGCTCAACAAATATCGCCAAAACTCAAAGCTAAAATCCCATCACACACTGTAGAATCATAACACACGAATCTAACACAAAAGATATTATATCAACATAACTCTGCTGCAATGCGTGACCCATCCAAACACTGGTCCATATGAGAGATCTCAATCCACACTGCTCAAAATCAACAACCACACACAATTTGACATCAGGTACCGTAGGTGCATGAACATAACCACGGAGGAACCAATAACATAATACCACAGACCGGAAAGAACATCACCAAATGCGCAACCAGTAATTCAACACCCTAATACCCATCTCGCTCAAATTGCGTTGTAAGACCCAAATAGGACCGCACTATGCGTGCATAAAACCAAATAATCATAACCCCTCATAGCATAGAAGAGTAACACATAGATCATATCCAAACACGAATAAGCTCAACAATGACCGAATGGCACATCCCTCACCAATAGCAATATGGAGCCAACCAATTTGACTCGGTGTAGAATACACATCCTCATTGGCCCACCAACAGGCTCCGAATCAACTCTGGTCATCCACAAGTAGATAAATAACCCTCCGATGGTCCACGATGACTGAACCATTACATATACTAACATCTGGCTAGCTTTAGCCACATCCTCACCGTCCCCAACAACCAAACAATCTACTCTAAAAATTTCTGATCTCCAACTCCATAGAACACACAAATCACCATATCTGATCCCGACTCCACTGCCCGAATGTCTAACACATCTTCCATGCATGATTACCCCATGAGAAATACCTCTATAATTCTTCTGTGCCACACAGAAAAAATCTGAATATCAACAATAGATCAACTCGGCGAGCACCACAATACCAATGAAGCATCTATAAGTCAAAACATAATGCGCCTTCTGAAATGCGCACCCTTCTCGATCAATTCCAAGTAGTAATATCATTCACCTAGTCATCTAAAACCGTCCATGCTTCCTAAGAATTTATGCCATTCCCTTCAAAAATGATTTGTGAGCTTGCACCTGTAAATATCAATCCTGCTCAACACACCACATCTATCATTCCATCATATGAAAAGTACGAGGACCTCACAATCCACGCCGAGTCACAAGAAAACTACATACTCAATTAGCCATGAACCTTCCATTTCATCTCATCCAGGAGAAATCACAACACGAACCATGTTCCTCACACCAATAGAAATTATACACCTCGAATCGTGGTAAAAACCATTGAGAACACTTTGAAACCCATCTGCACTTGACCAAGCCATCAAAACTGAATCTCTCTAACTTCTCCAAGTCATGCAGGCTGCCAAAACCCAAAAGCATTTCCACAAAACAACTGAAGAGACTCACCACATCATAAGTACCCAAATAACCAATCATATCCATTACTGTACTGATCAAACTTACTATCAAGGTGTCATATTCCTCCTAGTTCCTTCCAAATTGTCTTCAATTGATACTTCTCCTTGCTAAAACACCACGATCCTTAACCAAAACTCACCCCACAAACTCTAGCATAAAATCACCCCGTCCTGAGGTCCGTAAGACGCTGAATTATCTCTCCAGCACCCCAAAAGTACCAGAACCAAGATACTCACTCTAAAGAGACCTTCTATGAATCTAAAGTTGTTTCCTACACCATCTTGATACTGAAATGTAGAACCCATAAGCATATAGAAGTACTGCAAGTCTCGACACCATCTAATGCAAATATAAAATCCTAACCATATACTAATCCAAAATTCTCAATTGCTACATATAAATCATGAATCCATTAAAACTATTCTAGATAGTCATCCACCCCGCTCAAATCTCAATTGCACTGCCCCAAACAGGCCAGACGACTGGTGCCCCATTAGCACGATGACACCGAAAGAAGCAATCCCCACCTTAATGCAACCAAGAAAATTCCTACTCCATGCTCACTACATTCACGAATAACCGCTTAATCATTCCATGGATTCCCATGTACACACAGAGTGTAATACAACCCGTATCCAGAAATTCCCTTGCTCGAGTCATCCTCAATCTCAACCTCTGCAAGTCATAACCGATCCAGTACAACACATCACCGTACAATAAACTCGTCGATTGTAGACTCCTCCACTTGGCTCAAAGCCATGGATTAAAACATTTGATAACTTCCAATAACCATATCCCATTACTGCCATAATACCATAGTGAGATTAAACGAAATCCTTCATAAGTTCATGTAATACAACCATCTAATACCTCAAATCATCTGCAACTCTCGCATTCATCTACATGATGGTCCGATAAACTATTATAACTTATCCAACTCAAATTGCACAAATATAACCCACTGGTACATGAGAAATCCTCCACACAACATCATAAAAATTACACTTTCGTAGACCACCTCGCAGGTTGTAACCCACCTGTTTAGCCTCAGCTGACATCTCTTTATACCCTTTCACAACCACAACTACTACAAAATCGCCTAATATTCTTGAGTCTGATCTCAACAAGAAGATATAAGAACTTATTTTGTTCCAATATTAAGCAACAAAAAAGATCCTTTAATGCATTCATAACTCGGAACCATACATCGCATCAAGACAGAAATCAAACACCCAATAGTCCATTCTACATCTCAAGCAAACTCTTCTCGTCATTTTTGAACAATCTGAAAATATCTCGCAGGCACATCATGCTTATCACATAGTCATCTTTTCACAAATCCCACTAATAGGGATACCACAAGACATATAAGTCCAAAAGCACGTGCTCACACAATCAAAATCTCGATGCTCAAGCTACAATCAAAAACCCAGTCTCAAGTCCTCAGACGTGCCCATCATCAACACACAAAAATCATATATCGCACCTTATACATGGAATCACAATTCGCCGATGCACAGCTAATAGCAAGCGCTCAGATGCACATACGAATGAGTGGAAGGAATTCAAAGAGTTACATTTCAAGCATAATCAATGCCGCACGATAAGGAAAGAAAGATGGGAAATATATCCTAAATGTCCTGTAGCCTCTCGAAGATTGGTATAGACGTCATCATACCGACCCGCAAGACTCTATTAGACACTTGCTCATAGCTTGTAGAACCTACGAACCTACAGCTCTGATACCAACTTGTCACGACATAAAATCCATACTAGTCATGATGAAACCTAGCCCAACCCGATAGGTCAGCCAATTAACAACTATCAAATTTAATAAGACTTATTAAGAGAGGAAATGATAATACAATTGTTTAGTAGAAGAATTTTCCCAAGGACTGGTAGTACAAATCATGAGCCTCTAAGAATAGAGTTTACAAAGCTAGTATGAATTAAATACATCATCTGTTCGACTAGTACATCAAACAAATTTATACATTCTAAGGCTACCATGAACCATAGGCAGCTACAACCGGAGCACAAGTACATCTTCAAATCCAGCTCTTTGTTGATCTCAGCAACGTCCGCAACCAACATCCACATGCAAGGTGCAAAAGTGTAGTATGAGTACAACCGACTCCATATACTCAATAAATAAAAAACCTAACCTTATGTTGAAAGTAGTGACGAGCGAGAACAAAGGTCGAGTCCAACACCAATATCCAACAACAGTTCATAACAACGTAAAGCAAGTGATAAAATAAGCAATTAAGGGATGAAATGCTCAGCTTATTCATTGTTTCCCGACAAATAGTTCTAGTTTTCAAGTATATCATCGAAAACCTAAATCCTTTATTGAAATCATCGCAAGTATGAGTACACTTGAAAACAATGCTTTTTCCCAAAAATCCTTTTCACAATAAATATGATGTTTCATTTTCCTTTCAGATAGCAAGAGTAAAATGCCTCTCTATGCCCATATGTCAAGATGTGTGAGAAGTCATTAATGATGTGATACTATACAACATGAGGAAAATGCATCTCTATGCCTTTATGTCAAGTGTGCATACCAAATGCGATGCAAAATAGTGAGAAAGACCATATGCATACTCTTGGAGTATCAATTCGCTCAGTCCTCCCAGTCACTTAGTCCTCTCATTCCCTCAGTCCTCCCAGTCACTCAGCACTCGACACTCGGCACTTGCACTCAGTAGGTAACTGCGCTCACTGAGGGTATGTACAGACTCCGGAGGGGCTACTTCAACCCAAGCTCTATATCAAGCCAATCATGGCATAAAATCAATGAAACATGTTGCGGCGTGCAACCCGGTCCCATAAATATCCTCACAATCAGGCCCTCGACCTCACTCAGTCATCAATCTCTCGAGTCTCTCGGGCTCTCACTGTCATGAAATATATGCCCAAAAATAAGGATGTGACATATCAATACATAGTAACAGAGACTGAGATGATATGCATATGAATCCCTATGAATGAGTATGTAATGCAATGAAAGTAGATAGCTCAGGCTTAACAGCAGAAATGGCCTCAGTGGGTCCCAACAGGATAACCATGTAGCCTAGACATGAAGTCTAGCATGGATCATAACTCAATAGCTCAAATACGTAGAAATTACATGGTTATAAGTAAGATCAGGTAACTACACCGTAAAAATGGTCTCGTCGGGTCTAGCATAGCATATGAAGCAAATGTTTATCTAACAACACAAACATATTGGATGACTCCAGAATAAATTCACCACTCCTTAGGATTTCTCACTAAGTTTCATTCAGACAACATAGCGCACAAGTCATCAATATCATCACTTTCTTTAACCATATTTGCTTGGCCCTTTTTATTTTCTTTCTGTGGAGACCGACATTTTGCAGCTTTATGTCCAACCTTTCTCGAGTTTTGGCAGCTTTCCTTGAATTTTTTCTTGTCGGGATAGTTGTTTGGTTTAGAGGACTTCTTCCTCTTTTTCGAATTAGTTGGAGCAGTCTCTACAATATTTTCAATTGTCGAGTTCCCACGTGTCTTCTTTTATGCAGCTCTATTGTCCTATTCAATCCTCAATCAAACGATGAGATCTTCGAGTTTCATCTCCTTGCACTTGTGTTTCAAGTAGTTCTTAAAGTTCCTCCACAAAGGAGGCAACTTGTCAATCAATTATGAAACTTGAAATGCCTCATTGATGATCAAACCTTCAATGTAAAATTCGTAATTAGTAACTAAATTAATACATTCAACATAAGCATTAATTTGGATTATACATTCATAAGGGAGACAATGGATTATAACTTGCAGCTCTTAAACGTGGGTAATGGCAGGCTTGTTGTCTACCATCTTGTAGTCCAAATATTTGGCTGCAACAAACTGCTCAAACCAGCATCCTCGGTTTTATACTTCTTTTCCAACGCATCCCATATTTTTTAGATGTTTCTGCATTACTATAGACGTTGTTAAGATCATCCTCCAGCCCGCTAAGAATATAATTCTTCCACAAGAAATCTGAGTGCTTCCATGCCTCAGTCACAATAAAACGTTCATTATCAAGAATGATTCCAGCAGAACCAGTGTCACGACCCAAACCGAAGGACCGCGATGGGAACCCAGTACCTTACTCGACAGAGTACCAACGTAACGTATCTTTCATATTACATCATCATATACACGTGACATACGGTCCTAATAGGCCAACATAATAATTTATAAACTTAAAACATAGGCCGAAAAGGCCATACTATCTTTCACGTATACAACATATGTCTACAAGCCTCTAAGAGTACATAATGTCATAAAGGTTGATATAGAGTCTCTCCATACCAAACAATACACGTCTAAATCATACTAACCAAACAAGTAACTCCGAAGTAAATGGAGCGCACCAACATCTTCCGATGAGCTGATATCCTACTTGGAGGGCTCTCGACCTATCTATCGGGACCTGCGGGCATGAAACGCAGCGTCCCCAGGCAAAAGGGATGTCAGTACGAATAATGTACCGAGTATGTAAGGCACATAAATAAATACATGAGAGACATGGATGACATATGGAGTACATGACTCAACCTGTAAGCCTGAATAACTTTGTAAATCATAAATTACTTTTAGCGTCATGCATATGCGTATGAATGTCATGCCGTGCACAGGTACAAGTTTCATATCATCATCGGCCTATGGGGCATCCCATCATATCATCTCGGCCACTGTAGGCATATCATCAACGTATACCAGCTGATCAGGTGGTGGTGCGTATATAATGCCATAACCTTTCCCAAATCCCATGTACATATATATATATACATACATATATACGCGTATATAACGCCGTTTGAATCATATTTTAGCCACTATGGGCAACATACCAGTTGATCAGGTGGTGGTGCAAATATAACGCTGTAACCTTTTCCCATATCCCATATACATATATATACATATATACGCGTATATAACGCCATCTGGTCATGGGTCAATGCACATGAATGCAATGCATGAAAAGTACGTTAATAAAATCTTTCTAAGCTTCATAAGACCATTTTGGCTTTGAGTAACATCAAAAAGTAAACTCTTTTCAGCTATCGTATTTTTTCGGGGACCCATGAACACATGATAAAATATTATGACACATGGAAATTCAAGAACATAGATATCTCCAATACTTCTATGAATAGAGTCATTTATAGAATTTGTGCATTTTCACGTTTCGTTCATATCGCATGGATCATGCCAAAAAAAAAAGAGATAGACTTAACATACATGTCCCTAAAATTATTTGATCGAAGTGAAGTTTCTGCTTCCGTAAAATATGTTGGAACGAGAAAACGAAGCTTCTAATTGGAACGAAACTTTGCTTGAATTTTGTTGGAGTTGGACGAATTTTATTCAATTGAAGCCTTTGTCTTTGAATTGGAATGTTTCTGCCTCAACACTTCTTTGAACGAATTTCCTTGGAATCAAGGCTTTTAATTCTTTAACCTTTCCAATTAAGACACAAATCTCCCCAACGTTATTTTGGTTTCAAGTCTTAAGAGGAAACTGTTTCTGCTTTTCTCACGTTTGGTAACCAAAAACATAATGAAACATTGTTGGCTAAGGATAAGAATTTGAATGAGCTTATATAAGTCTTTTTAAGACTTTAAGTTATTATTAAGTAGCCACCTAGCATTGTGACTACTTAGTCACTTTCTAGGCCTTGTGGCTTCTTGCCACATGTAGGGTGTTTAGTTTACTAATTATTATTTTTATCCACTTACTATTTAATCGGGTAATGTCATGTTACCCAATAATTAATCAATTACCCGTATAATTTAAAAATTGTCTTAACTTAATTCAATACTACTCTCTTTTAACATACCTTGTACACCTTACTAGCATGGCCGTGTAGTACCTTGTATGGAATTATTCCATAAATACCGGGTATTTTAGCTCGGGCCCTATTTTATCCCAAAATGCCAACCTTCGACAAAAAATCGTTTTCTTCGATTTTACTTACCCTCTTACCTTCACGAATTTATTCATCACTTATAATCCCCAAATAATCTTTTCCTTGGACTGATGTCAATTTCCTTACGAAAAATCCAACGTACAATACTAAATGGTGCAACATCGTCGTAACTTAATACTGCGAAGCGTAACATCACCGTAATGTTATACTGCAAGGCATAACATCATCATAATATTCTACTGCAGGACGTAACATCATCATAATATATTACTGCAGAGGGTAACACCATCGTAACATATTACTGCAGAGCATAACATCGTCGTAGTATAATATTGCGGGACGAAATATTGACGTAATATTGCAGGGTGTAACATCATTTCCCCCTTTGGAACATTCGTCCTCGAATGTTGACTAATTCTCTTATCATTTTCTTAACTGGTATCTTCCGAATACTTTAGAGCTTTCCTTGACATCTAGGCGACTGTTCTGTGTATAAGTCCAAAGTCTAGGGCATCCCCCATTAGGCCTCCTTCTCACACCACAACTTGTAGTCGGAATCCTTCCAATCTCGTAATTGTTGCTACCTTTCATCATGCAGCCTGTATAGTTTTGATTTTGTAAGTGTGCCCAATCTCTAGGCTTCACATGTAGAGCTTGATAAGATGTCCCTTTGGGAATTTATGAGTATACTGAAGTTCTTCGCTCGGTACTTGGTTGAATTCACGAATATTGTTATATCTCATCGCATAGGTCCGTTTAACCATCCGTATGAATTTACCTCCATAACTCTTACTTTCATTTATCGTTCTTGAGGTCTGCTACCAAATCCCAGCTTACTCTCGTTGCTCATTCCATATGTATAAATTTAAGTCCTTTAGTGTTTCCTCATTACTGTTCATCTTTAGAATGATGGCCTAATCTTATCTCATACTTTGTAACTTTTGTCCATCCATTGTTGATTCACCTCAATATTGATCTACAATATACCACTGATAACTTAACCTTTTATGTAATATTGCTGCTAGGATTCACGTTTTATTGGGGAACGTCTGAAATGATTAGATTGACCCACCTGGGGCGATACCCTGCTTTCATAACCGTACGTCACAGCATCCCAATGTGATTCACCTTGAGTGGGTACTTTAATCCTGTCCAATTCATAAGATCCGTTTCTTTTCTTCGTTGAATCATTACTTAATCGAAGGCCCAAACGTCATGTTTTATCTATAACAACTACACCCTCATTCTATTACCAGGGTGGCACTCTAAATGTTATTAGTCTTAGACTCCTTTGAGTTGATTCAGGCTATAGTGAACTTTGTATAATTTAGAGAAACCATCTGCTCTTCTTGTTTTCATGGGCTTAATCCTGAGGACTTACCCATTTTCGTTACCTTCTCGCTCGCCCTTTCTTATCCTTACTCTTGTCTTCTAGAACCTTTTTGCTTCACCAAACAATGGCTTGCGACCTACACAACTCTATTTATATTACTTGCAACTTTTCAACTTGCTTGCATCATAGATTTCCTTATGTCATTCTGGGACATCAAGAGAGACATTACATCGTCTCTAACTCTTCTTTACTGTCTGAATTATCCTCCTCGATACCTAGAAACCCTAGGCTATGTGATATGCCATTGACTATGCCGCTATCATTCCTGATATTGAATCCCAACACTTCTAGCCTTCTATTCGAAGGATGGACTATTCACATATTCTGCCTTTGAGTATCTCGTACGTTGTTTACCTTTACCTTACTTACCTTAAAATCTCACATCGTATCTTCTATCTTTTTCATGACCTCCCTCCCATATAGGTATAATTCCTGTCCATAACTTGAAGCTCTATTAAAATTCTTACACCTCTGGTGCATACACAATCCAGTGGGAGCTTCGTACTGACTTCTTAGGAGGCTGGTACTCTTCAGTTGGCTTCATCATAGAGCCATTATAAAATATGGCTATTGTACTATCTTTATTATACCTCTGCTACTTGAGAGTGATCCTGAGGTCTATAATTCTCTTGGTCCCTCCTGTTTTGATTAGTCGATGTAACTCTTTAGTCTCCTCTTCTTTCTGATTAGTCTCTATGTAGGCTTAAGATATCTTCCGACCTGCGGCTCCTGGTATTAGTTATTACTTTATCCCTTCATAGGCGCTGAGGGATATTTATGATAAAATCCTTTAATAATTCAATACTTCATCTATGACCTGGGCTTAATTCTTTCTTTTATCCCCGTAACACTCATACGGTACCTTTAGCTACCCCGACTCTTGTTTCAATATATCTCAAGTATTATAATGATATTCTTCGAGGCTGAACTCTCAATATTGGGTTCTACTATGTTTATCTCACACGATCTGATGACTCGTCTGTAACCTCCTGTTTAGCCATAACCGGGATCTTCCTGACAAATTACTAACTACTCGTTGGCCCATTCTTATATCAATATTCCTTGTAATCTTTCTTGGGTTATTTCCTTTGTCTTATCTTACGTCTCGCACTGGCTCCTTATTTATTAATAATAGCTCGGGCAGGAACCTTTACTTCCTCTCCTTGACGTCGTGCTTGCACATATTCTTGAATCGTAGTGTATCTGTAAGATTTGGATAAGTGCCGTCTCATTCCTCTTTCACTTATCGCATTTTTTCTTTACCATTCTGTAGCTACTAGAACCACTTAATTCTGACTTAATGCCACGTTACTCCATATTCCCCCCTTTAGGGGTGTACTAAAAGCTCAAGCCACGAGGATCTACCTATAGATGTTTTACCCCTTCATCTTTGGCGTCGTTTCTCAACAGCAATGATCCTTACTCACCTTGCGGACATTCTTCTGTACCAAGGATGACAAATTTCCTTACTCGCGAGGGTGACACTTAGCATCACTGTCACATACAGTCTCTTAGGCTTAACTTTGCTCATATTGCTTGCTCTAGGGAAGCGTCTCCCTGAATGACTATCTCTGAATTCATCGTGAATCTTCTTATGTGGTCCGTCCTATTATTGCTGGAATGTGATATGAGATTCTCTTGATGCTGACTACTACCAAATCACTCAGTCCCTAATTCATTTTTAGTTTATCTTATTCATCAGCCCATACTGATCTCTATTATTTTGGGGTCTAGCTTTTCCTATTGGTAATCACGTTAGAGTCACGAACTTATTCCTTAAAATGAGGATATGACTTCATGGCGTATACTTTTTTGTTGTCCTAAGGGCTGACACCTCTCGTCTCTTCATTCACTTGACTAGAGTGTATAATAATGTCATTTCTTCTTCTTCTTTTTTTCCTACCATCTTTATCCATGTATCATACCTTATTCATAATGCTTCCTTATCTCTCTTCTCATTACTCTGCTAATATTTCTGCATATCCCCTTTCTTGTGAAAACATTCAACACGACATTCTTTCGCTTTTAGCTCTCCTTGCTTCATTCATCGGCTCTCTGGGTTGCTCAAAATCCTCGCTCTACTAGGTATGAGAGCCACACTTAAGGTAATATTTATCCCATCCAGGCTTTCAGTGCCTATCTTCTGAATGCTAGTATTTATATCTAATCGTAATATTCTAGAGTGCACCATCTGGGTGTTTCACAAGAAGATCTATTGGCACATTTGTAATACCCCTCATAAATGTCAACTCACGCAAAAAATTCACCCATCATATCTTCTTATACTACTTCTGTTAACCCCTATTGGGCATATCTGGAATGGGTGCGACCAATTGTATATACCTCTGTTACTATTGAATATAACTCAAAAAGCTTACGTTCCTCTGCCTGAATTATAAACACTGTTAACCTTTGTTGACTGGGAGCCTCATACCCTTCTTTATCTTGCTTCTTTTACTTGTTGAAACTTGCATTTATCTTCTTAATCTCTCATTGTCTTTCACCATAAAGATGGATAGGCATTCTTGCCTTAAGGATCAGGAAGCTTACACCTTTCAATACACCCATGATCTGTTAAGGACCCCACATTTACTTATCGTAGGAATCATAGAAAAATCCAATTCCTCTGACTCAGCTTTTCCACAACAATCTCTCTTTCAAACCTTCTTTCCGAATATAGGTATCGTCTTATTACGAATAAAATAGAATTTCGAAATTTGAATTGTTATAAGTGAGCTCTACCACTCGATCTAGAGTAAGAAGAAAGAGTGATAATCCTAAATTCCATGTAGCCTCCGGCTTATAAGTGTGGTGCACGACACACCCATAAACAAGACACTACTAGACACGGCTTGTAGACTCCCTAAAACAGAACTGCTCTGATACAACTTTTATCACGACCCAAACCGATGGGCCACGGTGGGCACCCTGTACCTTACTCGACCGAGTACCAACGTAATGTATCTTTCTTATTACATCATCATATACACATGACATACGGGCCTAATAGGCCAACATAATCATTTATAAACTCAAAACATAGGCCGACAAGGCCGTACAATCTTTCATGTATACGACATATGTCTACAAGCCTCGAAGAGTACATAAATGTCATAAAGGTCAGGATAGAGTCCCGCCATAACATACAATACACGTCTAAATCATATTAACCAAACAAGCAACTCCGAAGAAAATGGAGCGCACCAACATCTTCCGCTGAGTTGATAGCCTACTTGGAGGGCTCTCGACCTATCTATCGGGACCTGCGAGCATGAAATGCAGCATCCCAAAGCAAAAGGGATGTCAGTACGAATAATGTACCGAGTATGTATGGCACATAAATAAATACATAAGAGACATGGATGACATATGGAGTACATGACTCAACCTGTAAGCCTGAATAACTTTGTAAATCATAAATTACTTTTAGCATCATGCATATGCGTATGAAAGTCATGCCATGCATAGGTACATGTTTCATAACATCATCGGCCTCTGAGGGCATCCCATCATATCATCTCGGCCACTGTGGGAAAATCATCAACGTATACCAGCTGATCAGGTGGTGGTGCGTATATAACGCCATAACCTTTCCCATATCCCATATACATATATATACATACATATATACGCGTATATAACGATATTTGAATCATATTTCAGCCACTGAGGGCAACATCTTCATCATATACCAGCTGATCAGGTGGTGGTGTGTATATAACGCCATAACCTTTTTCCATATCCCATATACACATATTTACATATATACGCGTATATAACGCCATCTGGTCACGGGTCAATGCACATGAATGCAATACATGAAAAGTACGTTAATAAAATCTTTCGGAGCTTCATAAGACTATTTTGCCTTTGAGTAACATCAAAAAGTAAACTCTTTTCAACTATCGTATTTTTTCTGAGACCCATGAACACATGATACAATATTATGACACATGGAAATTCAAGAACATAGATATCTCTAATACTCCTATGAATAGAGTCATTTATGGAATTTGTGCATTTGCACGTTTCGTTTGTATCGCATAGATCATGCCAAAAAAAAGAAGAAGGGATAGCCTTAACATACCCGTCCCTGAAATTATTTGATTGAAGTGAAGTTTCTGATTCCGTGAAATATGTTGGAATGAGAAAACGAAGCTTCTGCTTTGAAAATTGGAACGAAAAATTTCTTGAATTTTGTTGGAGTTTGACGAATTTGCATCAATTGAAAGCTTTGTCTTTGAATTGGAATGTTTTTGCCTCGACACTTCTTTGAACGATTTCCTTGGAATCAAGGCTTTTAATTCTTTAACCTTTCCAGTTAAGACCAAAAGCTCCCTAACGTTAGTTTGGTTTCAAGTCTTAAGAGGAAAATGTTTCTGCTTTTCTCACGTTTGGTAACCAAAAACATAATGAAACATTTTTGGCTAAGGATAAGAATTTGAATGAGCTTATATAAGTCTTTTTAAGACTTGAAGTTATTATTAAGTAGCCACTTAGCATTGTGACTACTTAGTCACTTTCTAGGCTTTGTGGCTTCTTGCCACATGCAGGGGGGGTTTAGTTTATTAATTATTTTTTGTATCCACTTATTAGTTAATCGGGTAATGCTCTGTTACCCGATAATTAATCAATTACCCGTATAATTTAAACATTATCTCAACTTAATTAAATACTACTCTCTTTTAACATACCTTGTACACCTTACTAGCATGACCGTGTAGTACCTTCTATGGCACTAGTCCATAAATACCGGGTATTTTAGCTCGGGCCCTATTTTATCCCAAAATACCAACCTTCGACAAAAATTCATTTTCTTCGATTTTACTTATCCTCTTACCTTCACGAATTTATTCATCACTTATAATCCTTATAATCCCCAAATAATTGTTTCCTTGGACAGATGTCAATTTCCTTACGACAAATCCAACGTACAATAATACAGGGTGCAACATCGTCGTAACTTAATACTGCAAAGCGTAGCATCACCGTAATGTTATACTGCAAGGCATAACAACATCGTAATATTTTACTGCAGGACGTAACATCATCATAATACATTACTGTAGAGGGTAACACCATCGTAACATATTACTGCAGAGCATAACATCGTCGTAGTATAATATTGCGGAACGATGGCATAATATTACGGGGTGTAACATCCAGAATGTTCTCCTTGATGAACTTATGTAGACTCAAAATAGTCAAATAAAAGTACATCTTTTATTGCAAACGTTTGAAATCAATCCCGAAATTTTTTTCGGGTTTTCTGCCGGAGTCGGTGGTGGCACAAAACGACTGGAAGTAGCAACATTGCTCGTAGAGCCAACCACATGGGTTCCTGTTTCTGTCATTTCTGTTAATCACAAAACAGAAACAAAATTAATTAACAGTAAAGTATTTAAAATCTTCAAACCGAATAACTTTAACAGAAACAGATTAAATACCACGGCGAAGATTTTATTTCTTCAAACCATATACAAAACGAGTCAAAAATCACAAAGATTTTAATCTCGTAATGTCAACAAAGGAGTAGATAATCCAAAGATTTTAGTCTCTAAACTAAATAAAAATCACTAGGATTTAATCTCCCACAAACAGAATATAAGATAAATACATAAAACAAAAAACAAATTAAGTTCCTTAAGCTTGTTAACCTTCTGTATTTGAAAAATATACTCAAAACTAAAAATGATATAAAATCAGATATGTATAAGAACAAAACTAATTTGAACCCACAGAATTCACAGTGTTTCATTAGGAACTTATCCCCTCCTATTACCCGAGGTTTAGGATTATTTCCTCCCAGGATAGAATGGATTACCCTCACTGGTGTAGCGGTACTTCAAACTCCAGTGACAACGAACACAAAGAATAGTAGTAAATCACACTTACTGCTTTTTTTTGTTCATTGCAGAAGGAAGAATCGAAGCTGAGCCGAGCCGAGCAACAACAATGAGGGCGTGAGGCTTGCCTTCTTCTCAACTCTGTAAGAGCCAGAAAAAGTGCAATTGTATAGATACCCATCAAAACCCTTTTTCTCCTCCAATATGGGACAATGTCCCTTTGTCAAAGAGGAAAATTCAAAAAGTTTTATTTTCTCTCAATTTCCCATTCACTTTATTTTAAGCTCGAAGAAGCTTAAACCCAACACAAACACAATGTGAACAAGATAATAACGTATCGAAATGTAAAGCCAGATTTTTGTATAATGTTATTTTAGAAATTAATAATCTGCAAGGACAATAAAAATATATTTAAATAAGTTAATTACTGCAAAAAATAACAAAACAAATATAATATAAATTGTAATGACCCAAAATGTCATCTTGTTTATTTCTAGCTAATTCTGTGTACTGAGATCATGAAAACCTCCTTCTATCTCACATCGATTTGCGTGCGTAGCCTTGGCGTGTAGCCGGGAAGCCTTTATGTGAAAAACTGAGGAAAATGACAATTTTGTATTTGAAATTTGAATAAAGTTGACTTTGGTCAACATTTTTGGTAAACGGACCCTGACCCATGATTTGACAGTCCCGGAGGGTCCATAGGAAAATATGGGACTTGGGCGTATGCCCGAAATCGAATTCGAGTGTTGAGTCCCGGAGGGTCCATAGGAAAATATGGGTTTGGCCTAACCTTAGCTTGAGGGAATAAGTGTTGAGTCTTGCTTGCTACGTGATTATACTATGTTCAATGTATAGGTGAGGTGACGAGTACCTATATGTTGTTGTCGAGCATGCACGTGAGTCGGTTATTATGAATTAGGTGATTTTCATTGATATTTATTGTATTATGGATTAAATTTCAATTTGGTAGTCAATCGTTTGATGGAAATTATTGGATGTGAACACTGTTGAATATTTGTTCGATTGAGGAATATTTTGTTAAGTTATACACTTGGGTGAGATTGGTTATAGTTATGTCCCTTGCCGGGACGCTATTAATTCTGTTGTTATTCCCTTGCCAGGATGTTGTGATTTACAGTTCTTATTGTTGATTTCCTTGCCAAGTTGTTGTTCTTGATATTGTTTGGGTGAGGAAGAGTGTTTAGCATGAGGGGTCATTTCATGCCATGTTATGATGTTTTAGCACGAGGGGTCATTCTGTGCCATGTTATGATGTTTTAGCACGAGGGGTCATCCTGTGCCATGTGATGATGTTTTAGCACGAGGGGTCATTCCGTGCCATGTTATGATATTATAGCATGAGGGGTCATGCCGTGCCGTTTCTATTTACTTGTTTTGGTGAGGATGAGAGTAAAGCACGAAGGGTGATGTCGTGCACTTGTTTGCTCTGTGTTGTTAATTTCGGTTGTTTGTTTGATATTTAAACTGTTTCCTTGTCCTGTTATTTAAGTTAATTGTTATCCCTTATCCCAGCATGTTTCCCCGATGTTTGTACTTAACTGTTTACTTCCTACTGTTGTTATTTTCTTTTTGTATATTATTAATTTGCGCAGGTTGTTTCATTTGTCGTGTCCTAGACTCGTCACTACTTCGCCAAGGTTAGGCTCGGCACTTACTCAGTACATGGGGTCGGTTGTACTGATACTACAACTGCACACTTTTTGTTGTGCAGATTCTGGTACAGGACCCTGTGGACACTGAGCTAGGAGGCTTCCTTTAGTCCACCCGGAGACACTGAGGTAGTCTTGCAGGCGTCTGCAGGCCTTGGCGTCCCCTTCTACTTCCTTTTATTTCTGTTTTTAGTCTTTCAGAAACAAATGTATTATTTCTTTCGGACTTTTATATGTATTAATCATAAATAATCCGTGACATGGTGACTCTAAAGATCTAGGTGTGGTTATTTTGAGAATTTGTAAAATTTGTGGATTTAGTTATGAATTTCTTTTATTCGTTCTCATTCTATGATTTTATTTATGGAAAAGTCGTATTTCACTTGTTCTCACTTAATAATAAAGGTTTTTAACAAATTTGATTAATCCCGTTGGCTTGTCTAGCGGTTCAACGTTAGATGCCATCACGGTCCCGACGGTGGGAATTTCGGGTCGTGACAAGTTGGTATCAGAGCTATAGGTTGCCTAGGTCTCACAAGTCACGAACAAACTTGGTAGAGTCTGAGGAATCGGTACGGAGACATCTGTACTTATCCCCCAAAGGCTGCAAGGTTAGGAATAACATCACATCTATTCTTCTCTGTCGTGCGATTTGAGTTCTAAATGCTAATTGAGTTTCTATTCTATTCTTTGGCAGATGGCAAGAACATGTGCCTCTTTTTTTACCGATCTGCAGCCCGATCCTCTAGTTGCAGCTCCTACGAGGGGCTGATGACGAGGCCGTACTAGAGGCCGAGGCAGGGGTAGGGCTCAGCCCAGAGCAGCAGCCCTAGTGGAGGACCCTCAGGTAGAGTTCGCCGATGAGGTTCTTGCTCAGACAGTTCTGGTTGGACCAGCTCAGGTTTCTGAGGGGTTCATTGCCACCCCGAAACTTCAGGACGCTGGTCCGCTTAGTAGGTCTTATGGAGAGTGTAGCTCAGGCCGGTCTATATCCTACAGCACCAGCCGTCTCTCAGGCTTAAGGCGGGACCCAGACTCCTACCACCCACACACCAGATCAGCTAGCTTCTTAGTTCCAGACTTCAGCACCTCAGACAACTGGAGTAGTTCAGCCGAGTATTGTGGCACAGGCCGCTGAGGGAGCAGCTATGTCTGCTGACGCTTTATGGAGATTGGATCGGTTCACCTAGTTGTTTCCTATTACGTTCAGTGGTGCACCATCAGAGAAGCCTCTGGATTACTTAGAAAGTTGCTATGAGGTTCTTCGGAACATGGGGATCGCGGAGACCAATGGGGTCGATTTTGCTACTTTTTGCCTTTCTGGTCCCGCCAAGACTTGGTGGAGGGATTATTGCTTGATCGGGCAGGCTGGGTATTCGTCCTTATCTTGGGCTCAAATCTCCGAGTTGTTTTTTGAGAAGTTTCTACCAGTTACCCAGAGAGAGGATCTTCGGAGGCAGTTTGAGCGTCTCCAGCAGGGCTTTGTGACAGTTACACAATACGAGACCCGATTCATCACTTTGGCCAGACTCGCTATCATGATACTCCCCACAGACCGAGAGAGTGTGAGGAGGTTTATTGAGGGGCTAGCTCAACCGATTAGACTACAGATGGCTAGAGAGACAGGTACTGATATTTCATTTCAAGAGGGCCAATGTGGCCAGGCGGATTGAGATGGTCTTATTATAGGGCAGTGGTCAGGGGTCTGACAAGAGGCCTCAGCATTTTGGCCGATTCAGGGGTGCCTCATCTGTAGGGAGAGATTCTTTTGGAAGAGGTCATCCTCCAAGACCATTCCAGTCAGCACTCCAGGCATCCCGCAATGCACCACCAGCTCCTATCAGTGCACCGCCTCTTTAGAGCTTACAGGGTGGTTATTCTGGTCGATAGGGATAGTTTCTGGGCCAGCAGTCTCAGCAGCAGAGATCTTGTTACTCTTGCGGTGGTATGGGGCACATTTTGAGGTTTTGCCCCCGAGCTTCTAGTGGTTTTCAGCATCAGGGTTCCCGTGCTATGATTCCTGCACCGGGTGCACCCCCACCCCCTCAGCCAGATAGGGGTGGAGGTTGAGCTGCCAGAGGTGGAGGCCAGACAGTTAGAGGTGGAGGACAGGCTATGAGGGATAGAGGCCAGCCCGCAGTAGGTCGACCTAGGGATGTTTAGATTGGTGGGGCTCAGCCCCGATGCTATGTTATTCCCGCCAGATATGAGGCTGAGGCCTCTGATGCTGTCATTACAGGTATGGTTTCAGTTTGCGGCAGAGATGCTTCGGTTTTGTTTGATCCGGGGTCTACATTTTCCTACGTGTCCGCATATTTTGCTCCTTATCTGATTATGCCTCGTGATTCCCTGAGTACTCATGTATATGTATCTACATCGGTGGGTGATTCTATTGTGGTAGATCGAGTCTACTGGTCATGTATAGTGGTTATTAGTGGTCTTGAGACTCGTATAGACCTGTTACTCTTTGATATGGTTGATTTCGATGTTATTTTGGGGATGTATTGGTAGTCTCCCTATCATGCTATTCTGGACTGTCATACCAAGACTGTGACCTTGGCCTTACCGGGAGTACCCTGATAGGAGTGGAGGGGGACTCCTGGTCATTCTTCCAGCAGTATTATCTCGTATATGAAGGCTCGACGTATGGTTGAGAAGGGTTGTTTGGCCTATTTGGCTTATGTTCGCGATTCTAACACCGAGGTCCCTCATGTGGAGTCTGTGCCCATCGTCCGTGAGTTTCCAGAGGTATTCCCTTCTGACCTGCCGGGTATGCCACCCGATAGGGATATTGACTTTTGCATTGATTTGGCTCCGGGCACTCAGCCCATTTCTATCCCGCCATATCGTATGGCCCCACCAGAGCTAAAGGAATTGAAGGATTCAGTTACAGGACTTGCTTGGTAAAGGCTTTATTAGGCCTAGTGTTTCTCCTAGGGGTGCGCTAGTGTTGTTTGTTAAGAAGAAAGATGGCACAATGAGAATGTGTATTGACTATCGACAATTGAACAAGGTTACTATTAAGAACAAGTATCCTTTGTCGAGGATAGATGATTTGTTCGATCGGCTTCTGGGTTCCACAGTGTTCTCAAAGATTGATTTGAGATCTGGTTACCATCAGTGGATTAGGGCATCCGATGTCCCTAAGACAGCCTTTCGCACTCGGTATGACCATTATGAGTTCTTGGTGATGTCGTTTGGGTTGAAAAATGCTCTAGATGCCTTTATAGAGTTGATGAACCAAGTGTTCAGGTCTTATTTAGATTTGTTCGTGATTGTCTTCATTGACGATGTTTTGATTTACTCCCGCTGTCAGGAGGGGCATGAGCAGCACCTTCGAGTCGCTCTCCAGACTCTAAAGGACAGTCAATTGTATGCTAAGTTTTGCAAATGTGAATTCTAGTTGAGCTCGGTTGCATTCTTGGGTCATGTTGTATCGGTATAGTGTATTCAGGTGGATCCCAAGAAGATTTCAGCACTCAGAGATTTGCCTAGACCCACCTCAGCTACAAATATTCGGAGTTTCTTCAGCTTAGCAGGTTACTATCATCGGTTTGTGGAGGGCTTTTCATCTATTGCAGTCCCGATGACCAGGTTGACTCAGAAGGGGGCCCAGGTCAGGTGGTCAGAGGAGTGTGAGGCGATCTTTCAGAATCTCAAGATAGCCTTGACCACAACACTGGTGTTGGTGTTGCCCACAGGTTCAGGACCATATACCGTGTATTCGAATGCTTCACGGGTTGGACTGGGTGCAGTGTTGATGCAGGATGGCAATGTTATAGCTTATGATTCACGTCAGTTTAAGGTTCATGAGAAGAACTATCCAGTTCACGATTTAGAGTTAGCCGACATTGTCCACGCGTTGCAGATTTTGAGGCATTATTTGTATGGTGTGACATGTGAGGTGTTAACAAATCATAAGAGTTTGCAATATATGTTCAAGCAGAAAGAGTTGAATATGAGGCAGAGAAGATGGTTAGAGATGTTGAAAGACTATGGCATTACCATCTTATATCATCTGGGGAAGGCCAATGTGGTGGCCGATGCTTTGAGCCGAAAGTCAGTCAGCATGGGTAGTCTTGCTTATATTTCGGTCTGGGAGTGACTGCTTGCTTTAGATGTTCAGACTTTAGCCAATCGGTTCATGAGATTGGATGTTTCTGAGACTGGCAGTGTTTAGGCTTATACTGTGGCTTCATTGTTTGATCATATTCGACACCGGCAGTATGATGATTGTCATTTATGTGTCCTTGGGAATACGGTTCAGCACGGAGGTGCCAAGCAGTTTACAGTTGATGATTATGGAGTCTTGAGGTTGCAGGGTCGTATTTGTGTGCCTGATGTTGATGGGCTTCGTGAGTTAATATTGTAGGAGGCCCATAGTTCCCGGTATTCCATTCATCTGGGCGCCTCAAAGATGTACCAGGATTTGCGGCAACATTATTGGTGGCGGAGGATGAAGAAAGATATTGTGGCATATGTAGCACGGTGCTTGAACTGTCAGCAAGTTAAGTACGGGCACTAGAGACCCGGTGGTTTGATGCAGCAGATTGAGATTCCCGAGTGGAAGTGGGAGCGTATCACCATAGATTTCGTAGTTGGACTCCCACGGACTCAGAGGATGTTCGATGCGGTGTGGGTCATTGTGGATAGGCTGACCAAGTCAGCACACTTTATTCCTGTATCAGTTTCGTATTCTTCGGAGAGATTGGCAATGATCTACATCAGGGAGATTGATCGCCTGCATGGTGGGCCCGTGTCCATTATTTTTGACCGAGGTACTCAGTTTACCTCCCATTTCTAGAGAGTATTCCAGTGTGAGTTGGGCACACGGGTTGAGTTGAGCATAGTGTTTCATCCTCAGACGGACGGACAATCCAAGCGTACTATTCAGATCTTGGAGAATATGTTACCAGCGTGTGTCATTGACTTTGGAGGTTCATGGGACCAGTTGTTTCCTTTATCTGAGTTTGCTTACAACAAAGACTATCAGTCGAGAATTCAGATGGCCTTTATGAGGTGCTATATGGTAGGCGGTGTCGATCGCCAGTTAGGTGGTTCGAGTCGGGGGAGGCTAGGTTGTTGGGTTCAGAGTTAGTACAGGATGCCTTGGATAAGGTGAAGATCATTCAGGATAGACTCCGTACAGCTCAGTCCAGGCAGAAGAGTTATGCAGACCGTAGAGTTCGTGATTTGGCCTTTATGGTAGGAGACCGGGTATTGCATCGAGTGTCGCCCATGAAAGGCGTGATGAGGTTCGGAAAGAAGGGAAAGTTGAGCCCTAGGTACATTGGTCCCTTTGAGATTCTTGAGAAGGTAGGAGATGTGGCCTACAGGCTTGCTTTGCCACATAGCTTATCAGTCGTGCATCCGATGTTTCATGTATCTATGCTTCATAATTATCTTGTCGATCCCTGTCATGTGCTAGACTTCAGCAGTGTCCACTTGGACAAGGATTTGACTTATGAGGAGGAGTCGGTAGCCATATTGACCCGGCAGGTTAGTCAGTTGAGATCGAAGAATTATACTTCGGTTTGTGTTCACTGGGGAGGTCAGCCTTGCGAGGCAGCTACCTGGGAGTCCAAGTTCGATATGCGGAGCCGATATCCCCATCTTTTCCCCAATTCAGGTACCTTTCTATGTCCGTTCGAGGACGAACGTTTGTATTAGAGGTGCAGATTGTTGTCACGTCCCAGAATCCTAATCCTGGTGGTGATGGCGCCCAACGACGGGGTTAGGCAAGCCAATATGAATTACACTAAGTGTCACCCTTACCATTTGATTAAACAAGTCAATAATTACCAATTTTAAAAGGTTAAACAAAATGATAGCTTGACATGGAATAAAAGCAGAACACTACATGTCCAAAATAAGGCATATGTATGCATATACAACCCCAACTCCCAAAATATACACTACGTGTGTGCCAGGAACTAGTGTCACGAGTGTCATGGGCATACTAACGGAATATACAAAGGAAAGTAATATATATACAAATCCACAGTCTGGATTAAATAGACGGGGAAAATCACAAAAGTAAGTGAAAACGCCATGGTGCTGCTGGGAATCGCCAGAGGAAGAAGCTCACCGTGAAGTCAAGTCCACAAGCTCAGGGTCTATCTCCGGTACAATAACCAGAAGCACCGACCTCAGAACATGTACAGTTAAGTACAGAAGTGCAGCATGAGTACATATTAAATAAATATGTACCCAGTGAGTATCCCGCCTAATCTCGAAGAAGTAGTTATGAGAGGTCGACTCGATACTCACTAAGGTCCAACAGTAATAACATATGATACAATATAATGAAATACAGTAGGCATGTCAAGAAATAAGCAACAAGTACATATCGAGAATTGAAATCCGAACAACTACTGAATTAAACAATAATACACTTTCAATGGTAAGACCACCGAAACGAAACAATAATCACTAAGTCTTAGATCCGCCGTGGCGTACGGCCCGCTCCCATAAGGTACCTTCTAAACTCGCCGTGGCGTACGGCCTGATCCCATATGTATTTCAAGTATTTCTCAACACTTTCGTGGCGTACGGCCCGATCCCATATACATATTTCAATTTCTTTTCAACTCTGCCGTGGCGTACGGCCCGATCCCATATATATCACAAATACTTCTCAACACTGCCGTAGTGTACGGACCGATCCCACATATATATCTCAATTACATTTTCATAACAAATTCCTTTCCATTCAACAATTTCCATAAAGCCTCAGAGGGACAATACTATACCAAACATAATCTCATATTACATATGGTGTCACAATGAATCATATAAAGCATTTCAAGAAGCCTATAAGGCATTACGAGGAAGCATATAAGGCATTACGAGGAAGCATATAAGGCATGATGTGGGCCTAACTACCCGGACATAACAATAATAGCCGCTACGTACGGACTCTCTTCACTTGGCGCGTACGTAGCTCCCAAACAATTTACACATAGCATATACATCACCTATGGGGACAATTCCCTCTTACAAGGTTATAAAGGAGACACACCTTGTGTCGAATCTAACTCTCGGACCACAATTGCGCTCGAAACTACGAACTCTACACCCGAGGACTCGCAACTAGCCAAAAGGTATACAATAATATAAATGCATGCACAATGCGGGAAGTTATCTTAGTTATTCACTAAAATTGCTATTCTTGAAGAATTCCCAAATCCCAANTATCGAAAATTACAAAATCCTCAAGAACCCTAAAATTACTACCTAATTCTATGATTTTAGATAATTTAGTAGGGAATTTAACTAGGAATTAATGTTTGAAACTAGTAAAACTATGGAATTTACTTACCTCAATAACAGTGGTGGAAGGTTCCTTGAAGAGCTCTCTAAAAACTTAAGGAGGAAGATGAAAATGGAGGAAATATGCTAAGTCCCGTATTTAAAAAAAATTCCCAGGGATTCCTTCACTGCGATTGCGACAAGGGGCTTGCGATCGCGAAGGCCAACTGGCCAGACCTCTGCGATTGTGGCAGATGTCCTGCGATCGCGAAGTCCAACTGGCCAGACCTCTGCGATCGCGGTAAAGGTCCTGCGATCGCGAAGAGTAACTTTGCCTGACCCTGGCTTGGCACAATGCGATCGCGACAATAGGGCTGCGATCGCGAAGAACAATCAGCAGCCCAGCCCAAATCCTTCTCCGCTATCGCGACCCACCTTCTGCGATTACAAAGAAGGAAACGAGACAGCCAAAATCTAGTTTTTCCAACTTAGCTCCCGGGGGTCCAAAACTCACCCGAGCCCCTCAGGACCCCATCCAAAAGCAGCGGCAAGTCTGTATTCTTGATACGGACTCGCTCGAACTTCCGGAATGCGAAAAACAACAACGAAACTCAGAATTCAACCCCAAAACCAAGTTGAATCAAGCTTAAGAACTTAAGATTCTAGAATTCATTTCAATGCGTCGAACCGGCCTATACTACTCGGAATGATTTCAAATTTTGCAGACAAGTCGTAAATGACATAACGGAACTATTCCTGGTATCGGAATTGCATTCGGACCCTGGTAACATAAAATCACATTCCAAACCAAATTTCAAATTTTATGAAAATCCTCAAAACTTCATTAACTCTAAATTTTCCCATTTTGATCCGAAACCCGTCAAATCAAGTCCGTTTCTTACCAAATTTCACAGATAACTTAAATAACACATATTGAACGTGTTCCGGGCTCTGAAACCATAATACGGGCCCGGCAGCACTGGATTCACATCAAGGTTCATTTTCATAAGCCTTTATTATTTTCAGACAACAATTTTCTTTAAAAATTCATTTCTCGGACTTGGGTCCTCGGAATTCGATGCCGGGCATACGCCCAAGTCCCATATTTTTCTATGGACCTTCCAGGACCGCCAGATCACAGGTCCGGGTCCGTTTACCAAAAATGTTGACCAAAGTCAACTTTATTCAATTAATTATCATAAATTCCACTCTTTATCAAGTTTTCACATAAGGGCTTCCCGGCTACGCGCCCAGGCTGCGCACGCACATTGAGGTGAGATTAACGGAGGCTTTCGGGGCCTCGGAACATAGTCATAATTAAATTTACATAAGATGACCCTTTGGGTCATCAAAATCTCCCCCTCTAAAACAAATGTTCGTCCTCGAACGGTCGTAGAATCGTACCTGAAGTGCCGAATAGCTGTGGATACCTGTTCCGCGTGTCCTCCTCGGACTCCCAAGTCGCCTCATCGACTAGTTGGCCCCTCCACTGGACCTTTATGGTAGAAATTCTCTTAGACCTCAACTGGCGGTCCTGCCTATCAATAATAGCAACTGGCTCCTCCTCGAAGCCCAACTTCTCATCTAACTGAATAGTGCTGAAATCAATCACGTGAGAGAAATCGGCATGATATCTCCGGAGCATGGATACATGAAATACCGGATGAACTCCTGATAAGGCGGGAGGTAAAGCAAGCTAATAAGCAACCTCCCCGACTTGCCTCAACAACTCGAAAGGGCCTATAAACCTGGGGCTCAGCTTGCCCTTCTTCCCGAATCTCATAACGCCCTTCATCGGCGAAACCTTCAACATAACCTTTTCCCCTCCATAAATGCTACATCACGTGCCCGCTGATCTATGTAACTCTTCTGTCTGGACTGAGCTGTGCGAAGTCTCTCCTGAATAATCTTCACCCTATCCTGAGCATCTCCCACCAAATCTGTGCCATATAACTTGGCCTCGCCATGCTCAAACCACCCGATAGGAGAACGACATCGCCGACCATATAAAGCCTCGAATGGAGCCATCTCGATGCTGGACTGATAGCTGTTATTGTATGCAAACTCCTCCAAAGGAAATAACTGGTCCAATTGACCGCCAAAATCAATCACACAAGCCCTGAGCATATCCTCAAAAATCTTAACCGTATGCTCCGACTGGCCATCAGTCTGAGAGTGAAATGCTAAGCTGAGATCTATCTGAGTGCCCATCTCACTGTGCAATACTCTCCAGAAGTGTGAGGTGAACTGAGGACCTCGATCTGATATAATGGACACCGGCACATCGTGCAACCAGACTATCTCCCGAATATAAATCTGGGCCAGCCTCACTGTAGTATAAGTAGTAGCCACATGAATGAAATGCACCGATTTGGTCAATCTATCTACAATGACCCAAACCGCGTCAACCTTCCGCAAAGTCCGAGGCAAGCCAACCACAAAGTCCATGGTGATGCGCTCCCATTTCCACTCAGGAATGGGCATCTACTGAAACAAGCCTCCTGGCCTCTGGTGCT
>ML294655.1:493-13735 GCA_005239495.1 Nicotiana undulata
AATTTCTACAACCAAATTATACATTTCTACTATTCCTTTGAGAATACTAAAATTCGACCCCAGGCCCACGCGTTTAGATTTCCGAAAATTCATGAAGGAATCAATTACCCGGAGTCTAAGGATCGAAGTTATGTAATTTATTCAAGAATTTATGGCCTAACATGGAAAATCACGAAATTCCTAAGAACCCTAAAGTTTACTACCTAATTCAATGATTTTAGGTGGTTTATTAGTGAATTAAGCTAGGAATTATTGTTAAAATTAGAAGTTTTATGGGGTTTTACTTACCTTTTACAGTGGGTGGTCGTGGAAGGTGATTCCCCAAGCTTGGATGCTCTCTAATGGAGTTTGAAGATGGAAGGAATGAGGAAAACCCGAAATTTTGGAGTATTTAAGAGGCCTTCCAGTAGGGGTTTCCGCACCTGCGACCATAGGTCCGCAGGTGCGGTCTCGCACCTGCGAGAAAATGATCGCAATTGCGGAAAAGGGCGTGGGACCCTGGGCTCGCACCTGCGGGGTTGGGAGCCGCACCAGCCATTCTGCTCTTGCGGAATTTTGGTCGCCCCTGTGGAAAAGTCGCACCTGCAGTCAAGCGCCTGCGGCCTGAGTCTCGCGCCTGCGAACTTTGGGCAAGGGGCTGGGGATGGCACCTGCGAGGCTGGGACCGCAGGGGCGGTCTCGCACCTGCAGCTGGGCAACCGCACCTGCGGTCACACCAGCTGCTATGCACCAGCAGTGGTTTTTGCTAGTTTTTGGCCTCGCGCGGGTTCTGGGAGGCACCTGGGCCCACCCGAGCCCCCGTCCAAAAAACCAACAAGTCCCAAATCATCAAACGAACTTGCTTGAGCTCACGGAACACTCAATACAACGCTAAAACTCAAAATCACCCTCCAAAACCCCTAAATTCAAAACTTAAGAACTTTGAAATTACAGAATTCACTTAGACGTGCCGAACCGGCCTAAACCACTCGGAATGACTTCAAATTTTGCAGATAAGTTATAAACGACACAACGGAACTATTTCCGATCTCGAAATTTCATTCGGACCTCGGGAACATAAAATCACCTCTCAAGTCACATTTCCAATTCATTAGAAACCCCAGAAGTTCATTAACTCCATTTTTCCTCACTTGGATCCGAAATCAATCAAATCAAACCCGTTTACACCAAATTCCACAAATAGGACAAACAACATATAATAAACATGTTCCGGGCTCCGAAACCATAACACGGGCTCAGTAACAAGGTTTTCACATAATTATTCACTTTCACATTCCTTTATTATTTTCAGAAAACAATTTTCTTTAAAAATTCATTTCCCGGGCTTGGGGCCTCAGAATTCGATTCCGGGCTTACGCCCAAGTCCCATATTTTCCTATGGACCCTCCGGGACCGTCACATCACGGGTCTGGATCTTATTACCAAAAATGTTGACCAAAGTCAACTTTATTCAATTATTCAATTCAAAAATCCTATTTTTTTAATCAAATTTTTCACATGGAAGCTTCCCGGCTACCTGCTCGGGCTGCGCACACATATCGAGGTGATATTAACGGAGGCTTTTGAGGCCTCGGAACACAGATTTAGCTGGAATTACTTAGGATGAACTTTTGGGTCATCACATATATAATGCAAGCAACGAGAATGGCCTTCTCGATGCTTATATCTGTTTTGTTCGTTGAGGGAATCAGGCGGGAGACGAGAAAAGATAGCCAGAATCTCCCCTCTCCCGTGAGATCCTCTTTGTGAATCTTGAGAGCAGGAGAGATCCAAGCCGGAGTCCCCTAGCAATCACAGAGGCGACCCAAACACGCTCTCCATCATGGTTGGCCATCTTGGCCTCATATTCTGCTGTTCTCGGGCTTGGCGTAGAGAAATAATGAGCATGAATAGCTTCCCGGTGGCAGGCTACTTCCACCTCCTTGACTAGCACTTGCTCACTGAATATCTTGTTCCTCTTGTGATGGGCATTCCTAGAAGCAGCGTAAGAGGCATAAAACTCTTGCACCATCGTTTCATTGTACTCTGCAAGGGGTTCGGTGAAACAGTCCCATTTTCTAGCTTTTATGTTGTCTGGAATATGGGGGTAACGCTCCTGCAGGCCCTTGAGGCTGAGCCTTTTCTCAGGAAGGATCTTTCGTGTGCTCAGACCCTCCCGGTACAACTGTCTAGATAGGGGCAACAGAAAGCGCAACTGATAGTCATCCCCCTGTTTCCTCCGTACTTCGGCTTCCAAGTTTACCTCTGGTTCAGTGTCCCCCTCATCAGATTTGGAGGAGCTGTCAACTATGTTCTGTGGAAGTGCGTGTCTGGCACGCTTGGAGGGCTGTGCCTGCTTGCTTGTGGAGGTTCTCTTAGCAGCGGGGGAAACGTGTTTGCGACCTATTCCTGCATGAGAAAATACTTGTGAGTGGACGGACGGACAAAATAATCATCAAGGATGGAAAACATGCACCAAAGTATACACACAGGGTAACAAAAAGGCGGATGCGATGGAATATGCGATCGCATAACTATCATGCGATTCGCATATGTATCGTAGAAAGGCATTGACCAAAATGGGCCCAGTAAGGCGATCGCATAATCCACCGCAAAAGTGAACATACGATCGCATACAGGTCGCAGGAAAGGAGTTAGGAGGGGGAGTGCACTGTGCGTGCATGCGGCACAGATGCGATTCGCATTTGAAATATGCGACCGCATATACGCCACATAAGTCATCTTCTCAAAGGGGACTAGGGCAAGTTGTGCGATACAAATGCGATCCGCATTTGAGAAATGCGAACCGTAGAGCCTATGTGAAGCCCTAAACATGGTGGGTTCGCTTCAGGGCAATCCCCCAGTCGACCCTTCCCCCTCCCCCAGACGCCGGGACTAAAAAGACAAGGCGAAAGACGAGAAAGACTACATCACAACAACGCATACACAGGTCCATAGCATACATGAAATTTAAACAAACCTTAGAAAATAGTGAGGGAAGAGAGACCCATCCCAGATGAGAGAGATGAGCAGTTGAGCAGTTGATGCACTGGGAAATGGAGTTTTAGTATTTCGTTGTTTCCCTCTTCTTTTCCGTTTTTGTGTTTTGCTGTTTCTTATTATTTTTTTTGTGATTTGTTTTTGTTTATGTGGGGCAACGAGATAGGGGACGTACCTGGGGAGCATAGTGCGGTGCACTATGCGATAGCATACGTGCCATGCGGTTCGCATAGTGCACCTTGGCATCGCATTATGGCCAGTAGATGCCCTGAACTTTCTGTTGATGTATGCGACTCAGATGCGAATCGCATACTGGTAATGCGGTCGCATCTGCGCCGCATACTGGTCACTTTGCTCGATGCTTGGATTTTACATGCAATTGTCGACCCTGTCTTTTGCGATTGCCTGAGCTATCTGCACTCACACTCGTTAAATTGCTCCACGAGCCACATGTGTGGAAAGACAAAAATAGAATAGAAAGAAAACATAGAAACTGTTATCAAACATGGGTTGCCTCCCATGAAGCGCTTGACTTAACGTCGCGGCACGACGAAGTTGGTATTCCTGTGGGGTCATTCATCAGTGGGACAACGACCATCTGTCATAGCCAATTTTTCAACCACATGCCTCTCACCATCAGTGCCCAAGTAATGTTTGATGCGTTGGCCATTCACCTTGAACGTACGAAGTATTTCCTCAGTTGCTAGTTCCACAGCACGAAAAGGAGAGACATTAACCACTTTGAACGGGCCAGACCATCTGGATTTGAGTTTTCCCGGGAAGAGTTTGAGTCGGGAATTGAATAGTAACACCAAGTCAACAGTGTGGAATGCCCATTTCAGGATTTTCTTGTCATGGACAACTTTCATCCTCTCTTTGTACAAAGCTGCGCTCTCATAAGCATGGAAACAAAATTCCTCCATTTCGTTGAGTTGATTTAGCCTAAAATTCGCAGCTTCATCCCAATTCAGGTTCAACTTCTTGAGTGCCCACATGGCTTTGTGTTCAAGCTCCACGGGTAAGTGACATGCTTTTCCGAACAATAGCCTGTATGGAGAGGTACCTATAGGAGTTTTGTATGCTGTTCGGTAGGCCCATAGTGCATCATCCAGCTTCCTTGACCAGTCGGTCCGGTTTGCATTAACAATTTTAGCTAGTATGTTCTTTATCTCCTTGTTAGAGACTTCGACTTGGCCACTCGACTGACGATGATAAGGCGTCACCACCTTGTGCTTTACACCATACTTTTCCAATAGGCCATTGAAGGCCTTGTTACAAAAATGGGAACCACCGTCACTGAGAATCACTCTAGGGGTGCCGAACCGTGTGAATATGTTTCTTTTCAGGAACGCGGTCACGCTCCTAGCTTCATTGTTTGGCAAGGCAACGGCTTCAACCCATTTGGACACATAGTCACAACTACGAGAATGTATTTCATCCCACAAGAGCTTACAAACGGCCCCATAAAGTCGATCCCCCATAAATCAAAAATCTCAACCTCCAGTACAAAGTTCATCGGCATCTCATGTCTCTTGGAGATTGACCCTTGGCGTTGGCATTGGTCACAAGCTTTGACCATTTGATTTGCATCATGATAGAGAGTTGGCCAATAATATCCACATTCAAGTACTTTCGCTGCCGTCCGGTTCCCTTCATGGTGACCCCCCACCGGTGATTCATGACAAGCTTTTAGAATTGGCATCACTTCCTCTTCCGGAACACATCTTCGAATAATGTTGTCCGCACAGATGCGGAACAAAAATGGTTCCTCCCAATAGTATTGACGGCATTCCCTCAAAAATTTCTTCTTCTGATATGATTCCAATCCATCCGGAATAAGCTCACTCACCAAATAATTTGCAATGTCAGCATACCAAGGAGCTGAAGAGGAGGATAATGCCAGAATATGCTCATCAGGGAAAGCATCATCAATATCTAAGTCATCTCTTGGGCGCCCGTTTTCTTCAATTCGAGAGAGATGGTCCGCAACTTGATTTTCAGTGCCCCTCCGGTCTTTGACCTCAAAGTCAAATTCTTGCAATAGAAGGACCCACCGGATCAACCTTGGTTTGGCATCTTTCTTCGCCATAAGATAGCGAAGAGCATCATGATCTGTGAAGACTACAACCTTGGATCCCAAAAGGTACGCCCAGAATTTCTCAAAAGCATAGACAATAGCAAGAAGCTCTTGCTCTGTCACTGTGTAGTTCATTTGGGCCCCGTTAAGAGTTTTGCTCGCATAATAGATAGGATGGAGAATTTTGTTGTGCCTTTGACCCTGTACCGCTCCAATAGCTACACCACTGGCGTCACACATCAACTAGAATGGAAGAGACCAATCCGGTGTGACAATAATGGGTGTCGTGGTGAGCTTTTCTTTAATATCCTCAAATGCTTTGAGGCATCCTTCATCTAACAAGAACTCGGCATCTTTCTCAAGGAATTTGCACATGGGGCTTGCAATTTTTGAAAAATCCTTGATAAAACGCCGATAGAATCCGGCATGACTAAGAAAGCTTCGGATGCCTTTCACTGAAGTTGGAGGAGGGAGCTTGGAGATGATTTCAATCTTCGCCCGATCGACTTCAATGCCCCTCTTTGAAATTTTTTGCCCCAAAACAATCCCCTCATCAACCATGAAATGACATTTTTCCCAATTGAGCACAAGATTGGTTTCTTCACACCGTTTTAGCACTTGACATAGGTCGTCCAGGCAGTTCTCAAATGAGTCACCCACCACCGAGAAGTCATCCATGAAGACTTCCAAGAAATCCTCCACCATATCGGAGAATATGGACATCATACATCGTTGAAATGTGGTCGGGGCATTGCACAACCCAAAAGGCATCCGACTAAAGGCAAAGGTACCATACGGGCAAGTGAAAGTTGTTTTCTCCTGATATTCCAAGGCGATGTTGATTTGGTTGTAGCCGGAGTATCCATCAAGGAAGCAATAGAAAGATCTTCCCGCTAGACGATTAAGCATTTGATCAATAAAAGGCATAGGGAAATGATCCTTGCAAGTAGCATTATTAAGCTTTCGGTAGTCCATGCACACTCTCCATCCAGTGACTGTCCGCGTGGGAATAAGTTCGTTCCTTTCATTGTGGATCACTGTCATGCCTCATTTCTTTGGCACACATTGCACCGGACTTACCCACAGACTATCTGCAATAGGGTAGACAACCCCTGCATCCAACCATTTGATTATCTCCTTCTTGACCACCTCTTGCATAGAGGGATTTAACCTTCTTTGATGCTCTACGCTTGGTTTGATCCCTTCTTCCAGCTGAATTTTATGTTCACAAATGCCGGCGGGAATTCCCCGGATGTCCGCTATTGTCCATCCAATTACTTGTCGGTGCTCCCGCAAGATATTTAACAATGCATCTACCTGCACATCATTCAACAAAGAAGACACGATTACGGGTAAAGTATTATTAGAGCCAAGGAATTTGTACCTCAAGTGCGATGGAAGTGGTTTGAGCTCCAGGTGCGGTGGCTCCATGATTGAAGGTTTTGCGGGTGGCGTCATTCGATTCTCAAGGTCGAGGGAAAGCTTCTTTGGTGCATATGTATAGGCTCCACGCCCTTCCAATGCGTTGACCATCTCCGCATACCCCTCAATGTTCTCATCATCTAAATTTACCAAAATTGCCGCCAATGCCTCTCCAAGCCTTCTTCTGCCATTCTCATCACAACAGCATTTTCTACTTCATCAACCACATCAATTACTGAAATTCCTTCATAAGCACTTGGCAACTTCAAACCTTTGCTTGCTTGGAAAGTGACTTCTTCATCATTCACCCGGAATTTGATTTCATGTCGTTCCGAGTCCATCAATGCCCTTCCCGTCGCAAGGAATGGCCTCCCTAGGATGATAGGAATCTCTTTGTCGACCGCGCAGTCCAAGATGACAAAGTCGGCCGGAAGAAGGAACTTCCCCACCTTTACCAGAACATCATCAACAATGCCCAAGGGTTTCTTTATAGTTCGGTCGGCCATTTGCAAACGCATGCTAGTTGGTCTCGGCAATCCCAATCCCGCTTGCTTGTAAATAGCAAGAGGCATCAAATTTATACTAGCACCGTTGTCACAAAGTGCTCTAGCAAAATCTCTCAACCCAATGGTGCACGGAATAGTAAAAGCTCCCGGGTCTCCCTTTTTCTCCACGGTTGATGTAGTAATTATTGAACTAACCCGATGAGTCAAACTTACCACCTCATTCTTTGTTGTTCTCTTCTTCGTCATCAACTCTTTCAAGTATTTGGCAAACCCCGGCATTTCTTGGAAAGCTTCCAAGAATGGAATATTCACTGACAATTGCTTCAAGATGTCGTAGAATTTTTCGAACTTCCCATCCTCCGCTCTTCGTGCAAACCGTTGAGGAAATGGAGGACTAGGTCTAGGAATTGGGGGAGGAGCCTTTGGGGTCTCCTTCGCCTTCTCCACGGCCTTTTATTTTCGTTCACTTTGAATCTCATCCTCTAAGAGGGTATCTCCAACCCTAACTACTACCGGTGACTCACCCCGCGGTTCCTCTCCTTTATCATTGTTCTCAACCTTGTCCTGTAGCACCTTACCACTTCTTGTTGTTATGGCCATGCAATGAGATGTCGACCCACTTGGGCCGCTCTTCGGGTTGACTACTGTGTCACTTGGAAGTGTGACTTTTTGCTTGGGAGTTTGCTCCCTTGATAGATCTCTCATTTTCAATTCAAGTTTTTGAATCGAAGCGGTGTGTGATCCCACCACCTCAGACATACTCCTCATTGTTGCATCACTTTTCTCTTGGTTTTGCAAGATCCGCTCTAGCATCCCTTCCATTTTAGATTCACCTGATGATTGTGAAGAGTTGGAATATTGCCCTATTGGTGGTACATACGTATTGGGGCTTCTATTGGGATGGTTGTTGTTGTTGTTCAACGATCCTTGACCGCCTTGTTCATTGCGCCAATTTTGTTGGCCTTGCCCTTGAGGGTTTGGCCTCCAATTGTTTTGTTGGCGATAACTACCTTGGGAGTTTTGAACATAGTTTTCTTCTTCCCATTCTTGATTTCCCATCGATTGCATGTCTTCCACCATATGCACTTTCTTGGTTTGATTTTCCTTGAGCATCTTTGTCAATACATCAACATTAGTGGCGAGACCGGCAATTACTTGGTCTCTCTCTTGATTCTCTTTGATCATGTTTGCCAGAGAAGGAGTGCCATAAGAAATTCCCCCAGTTGTATCTTCCGAATGCCAAGCTTGATTGTGCTTAGCCATCTTGTCTAGAATTTGCGTAATTCTAGCAAATGACTTATCCATGAAAGACCCATCCGCGGCATTCTTGGCAATTGACTGGGAGAGTGGGTCCAGACCCATGTAAAAAATTTCCATCAAAATGTTGTCTGGGAACCCATGGTTCGGTGATCTCACAAGGTACAACTTGAATCGGTCCCATGCTTCATGTAAGTGTTCCCCCGGCATTTGCTTGAAGAAGAATATTTTGTCTCTAAGCTCAGATTTCTTGCTATCTGGGAACCACTTTGACAAAAAGGCTCGGACTAGCTCCGACCATGTAGTGATGGTGTAAGGAGGTAAGTTGTGAAGCCATTTTCTTGCCTCCCCCGCTAATGAGTACTTGAACACCCTCAACCTCAAGGCGTCATCCGATACATTAGTCTGTTTGTGCATGGCGTAGACACCCAAGAAATTCCTTAGATGTTGTGTGGGGTCATCATCAGTTGAATTGTGAAATAGTCCTTCTGCCTTGAGCATCAGTATCATTCCATGATCCACTTTAAATGTCGAAGCACCAACTACCGGTGGGAGTATGGCATTGGAATCACGATGTATTCCTCAATATCGGTGAAGGGATTTTCCTCTTTATCATAATGATCGGCCATTGTGACCTAGGACTCCAATACAAAACAAGCAACTTGTGATGGAATAGAAAAAGTTGTAAAGTGAAGTATACACTACTAGTAATTTCAAAACCGTATTCCTCGGCAACGACGCCAAAATTTGATACGCTCAAATTACACTTCAAAATAGTGTAAAGCGGTCGAAGTCAAATATAGTAACCCAACAAGGTTGGGGTCGAATCCCACAGGGAATAGGTGTGAAAATGATACTTTGATAGTGTGATTCTTAACTCAAATCATGATTATATTCAATTAGTAAATGGGAAGATGGGGGTTGGTTGTGTAACATACCAATAAAAATAGTAGCAATGAGATTTCTTTAAAAGTGTAGTTAATATGATTGGGTGAACCAAGGTTGTGTCCCCTTTTAATGACGTGTAATGCAAATGGGTATTAATATGATATATTTCTAATGGGAAGTTCTTGATATGCATTTGATTTCTAGATGGCTACCCAATATTTTCCAATAATAGGGTAGTACTTCCTCTTTATAATTTTCCCAAATATAAAAGAGTTGCGATGAAGTCCAAATCACTTTGTGCCAAATAAAACCATCTTATCCCTAAGTGATTCTATTAAACAAGGTTGAAAGTCTTGAGTCTTTGATATTTACCCTTACAAATTCTAACCCGCTTTTCCAAGCTACCAAAGAATTTATGGCATAAGTTAATGTTTGCAACCATCAACAAGAAATGTATAACGAAGAGTAAATAAATATCAACAACCCATTATGCATATATTCAATGTTAAATACCCAAATACATAACACCCATCTAGGGTCAACAACCTTAGTATTTAAGGCTAGCCACGCATAATAAATGACAAAAAGCTAGAAGTATTGAGTGTCATGAATGCTTACAAATCAAGAATGAAGAGTTATAATGCTTACAAAAAGAGAGAATATTCTTATGGGGGAATATTCTTTAAAAACTTGACAAGAATGACCCACAATACCCAACTAAATCCTTTTATATTGGCCCAAAGGTCGGGTGGGTCACAGACAAAAATACCCCTGCAGACAGGTTATGCGATCGCATTCCTGTCGCATATCAGGGATGCGGATCGCATCCTTCTTGTTCTCATCGCATAACTAAACCCTAGTTTCCTGGTCGTCACCGCATTGTTGATTTGCGGTTCGCATTGTTGATGTGCGACCGCATATTCACATCGCATTCTTGGGGCAGCTTCAGGTATCGGAGATTCTGCGGTTAAGTATGCGGTTCGCATATGAGTTATGCGATTGCATACTCGACCACATTTTAGCTGTTGAGATTAGCCCATCTTTTCTGTTGCGGTCTGCGATCCCAGGGCGAACAATGCGTTTTGCATGTGAGTTATGCGATTGCATACTCTACCGCATTTTAGCCCTTGAGATTGGTCCATCTTTTCTGTTGTGGTCTGCGATCCCTGGGTGAACAATGCGTTTCGCATTTGAGTTATGCGATGCTCTCTTGTCAGATATGCGATCGCATTAGTGTTGCTCCCCTCACTTTTTAGCTTCTTTGCTTGCTTTTCATGGTCTTGTGTCTTTACATCTCATGCACTGCAAAACGTCAAAATTCTATAAGTATAAAAGGCAAATGCTCTTGAAACAAACTATAATTTAAGTAATTTGGTATTAAATGTGCCGCAATTCTCTAGCACATCATACGCTCAAGTCCGAAATCATTATACGAACCTGCTGGAACCTTTGGATCCTTATTTCGAGATCGTTTACTCAAAATTTCCAGTCTTACTCAATTTCTTTAGCTTAAAGTTTCTGAAATGAGAATTTTCCTTTCAATTCGACTCTGATCTTCCTCAATTTAAACTCTGACCATACACACAAGTCACAATACTCGAAATGAAGCTTTTCATGACCCCCAACCGCTGAACGACGCGAACGACCGGTCGGGTCGTTACACCATGTCACCCGAACCAGAAGAACATCTCCAATACGTCTCAATCCTGCAACACCCAATTACTTACCTTACTCAATTCCCGCCATAAAGCCCCGATAGAACTACACCCTATGTACATATATAACCAACGATCAAAACTCCTCGAAACACCTAAAGGTAACTCATAGCTCACTCCAAAACACGAATAAGCTCAGTGACAACCAAATGGTACATCCCTCATCAATAGCAATTTGGGGTCAACAATTCCGACTCAGTGTAGAACACACACCCATACTGGCTTACCAATAATTATATTTTAAATCAACTCTGGTCATCCACAACAGGTAGATAACTCTCCAAAGGTTCATAATGACTGAATCATGACCCATACTAACACCTGACTAGCTTTGCTCGCATCCTCGTGGTTCACAACTACAAAATAATCCGTTTATTAGAACTCTTAATCTCAAAGTCCATGAAGCGCACAAATTTACTATATCTAATCTCCACTCCACCGCCCGAATATATAACACATCCCTGATACTCAATCATTCCACGGGGGATACCCCCATAATTCTTCTGTGCTACCAAGAAACCTTGAATATCAGCAGTCGATCCAACAAGAGAGCGTCGTGAAACAAATGAAGCACCCTTATTCAAAACACATTGCCTTAAACACATTGTCCTTAATGAATGTATACTCTCATCCAGCCACCCAATAGTTGTATCCTTTACCTAGTCATCTGAAACTGCCAGTTCTGACCTTCCTTCCAGAACTGAACCGTGACCTCACATATGCCACTACACACAAAATACCACATACACCATGCAATCCTATGATAAATATGAGAAATTCATGTTCCCTTCCTAGCCACAACAACTACGTACCCAACTAGCCAATAACTTTCCATTTGAACCCATCTAGAAGCAAAATCACTATACATCATATGGACCTCACGCCAGTAGAATATACGTCTCTAACCGTGGTAGAAACCACCAAGAACTCCCGAATCACATTTGTACAACACCAAACCGCCAGGACTGAATCCTTCTAACTCAACCAAGCTACGCATGCCACCAATTCCAAGGGAATTGCTAAGAAACACCTGTAACAACTCATTACCTTATAACCACCCAAAGAACTAACCATATCCCTTATCATGCCAATCCGACGTACTTCCAAGCTGTCCCATTTATCCAAGTTTCTTCTGACTTACCTTCTAATTGATACTCCTTCTTGCCATAATACCGCAATTCTCAATCCCGACTCACCGCACGAAACCTGAACATAAAAATATACCGTCTAAGGCTCGTAAGCCGCTGAATACTCCCTCAATTACCCTAAATGCACCACATTAGAAATACTTACCCTGAGGAGACTTCCTGCGTATTTAAAGTCATTACCTTCACCTTCCTGATACTTATGGATAGAATCCATGATAATGCAAATACACCACAAGCCTTGACACCTTCCCCGAAAATCTCAGTTCTAGCCCTTCTCACACCTTGAAGATCCTCGATCGCTACATATAACCTTGAATCCGTTTGAACCATTCTCGAACGTCATTTACTCTACGCAATTTCAATTACACTAACCAAGTAAACAGAACGACCTAACCCCGCTTGCAATCCACATACTAGGAAAGTAATTCACACTCTTGAAGCAACAAGCACACTCATACATTGCACACTCTACACTTACCAGTAAAACTCCATCATACAATGAATTCCACTATCCGTAAAGTACATTACAACGTGTATCGAAGAAATTCCCATTACTAGAGTCATTCCCAGACTCCATCTCTGCAGGTCTTAACTGATTCATCAATCTACCTCGAACCGAAACCAATACAACACATAATCGTGCAATCAACTTACCATTAAAAGACTCCCCCACTTAGCTCAAAGCCAACGATCAAGACAAACAATAACTCACGATGCCCATACACTATTGATGAGTGGTGATTTTACCACTCATTTTAGCCTTTTCTCATTAGATTTTGTATTGTTAAATGATAATTTGAGGTCGTTGTTAGTGTATAATTGCTAAATTTTCAGGGAAATGATGCTATGAAGGTTGGTGTTGAATTGGACTGAACGTTGGACAAAAAGCGGTGAAAATGTGCATAAAGGCTTCAGTGATTCCGCACCTGCGGATTTTTGGACGCAAGAGCGACCTCGCTCCTGCGAGGAATTGCTGCCCCTGCAATTATGGCCCAGCCACACAAAACTCGCACCTGCGGTGTTTTTACGCACCTGCGGAACCGCATGTGCGACCAAATATCCGCAATTGCGATGGAACTCAAAGCAGCTTAATTTCGCACCTGCGATGGAATTCACGCACCTTCGGAACCGCAGGTGCGACCAAACATCCGCCCCTGCGGAAAAGTAACACAACTCAGATCCCGCAACTGCGAGAAATATTCCGCCCCTGCGGAACCGCACCTGCGATGAATCTTCCGCAGGTGCGGTAG